>PVLA01008758.1:0-84353 GCA_004027455.1 Hydrochoerus hydrochaeris | reverse complement strand
TAATTTCTGATAGAGAAACTTCCCTGGATCAAGGGCAGTTGTCTCACAGGAATTTTGTAAATCCTCCTCCATGAGCTCTTTCATTTGAAGCTTTTGTATAAACTCTCTCATACTACTCACAGAAGGTAAAATTTCACAATTAGCTTTCACAAAGGGGTTATCTAGAGGGTTTCTAGTAACTCCTCTGGAGTTTCTATTTTTGATTTCATATTGAGTATTACATGGAAATATATATATATATATATATAGGAATTAAACAAATTACAATTATCAGTACAAAACATTCCAAGATCCCCACGCCCCATTCCCACATGCGGTGTCCTTTTCCTGGAGAAGCGATTCCTTGAAGTGCTCTCCTCCACCCATGGACCTTGTCACAAGGCGTGGATGGACTAGGACGCGGCATGGACGGAAAAGGGTGCCGCACAAAGGCCAGGCTCTGCCTGAGGGGCATAGACATTGGTTCCGTGGCCTTTGCTTGTTTCCCTTTGGATACCCAGGAGGTGCTGATGGCTCCTTCAGGAACTGTTCAGCACATCACTGCCTTTTCTCTCATTCTCTCTCAGATCCTCTGTGATCTAAGACCTCCATCCATGACCAGGTGGCTTTGGACATAAATTGGGCAAATGACCATTCTCCACTCTCAAGATGGTTGGACTGTGCAGTCCTCAAATGGGACTGCGCAGTCCCATTGGTGTGGTTGACACCAGCTCCTTGTTGGAAGGAAATGAGATGATACAGGGAACCATCTCAGAGTGTGGTGTCCTTGACAAGTGACAGAGCATTTGCCTTATGCCAGAACACATAGCATCCCAGAATGGCAGGCACAGTTTACCAGAACAGCTTTGTATTTTGGGTTTCTTGGCTATTATTTTGTTCAGAACAGTGTGTGTCTGTGATATGTTATATATGTGTGTCATTTGGTGAATGTGTATATATGTGTAATGTGTGTGGTATGTAATATAGTATGTATGTGGTATATGGCTGTGTTGTGGTATAGGGTATGTATGTTCTGTATGTGTGGTGTAGTGTGTTGTGTGTGTGTATGAGTGATGTGTGTATAGTATGGTGTGTGTGCTATGTATCTCTGAGGTGTGTGTATGTGAGTGTGGTATATATGTGTGTGGTATGTACGTGGTGTGGGGAGATACTGTATGTGGCACGTATATATGATGAGGTGTGTGTGTGTGTGTGTGCGTGCCTATGTCTGTGTGTGTATGGTGTATGGTGTGGTGGAGGTCTGTGGTATGTGTGTACACGTGGACACTGGTGTGTGTTGTGTGTATGTGTGTGGTGTGGTGCCCGTGTGGCATGTGCACACCTGTGGTATTTGGGGTTTGTGGTGTGTATATGGAGTGATGATGCCTGTGTAGGGTGTCTCTGATGCGTAGTGGTGTGTCTGATTGTATGTGCATGTGTCCTGTGATGTAGATGTATGTGGTATGTTGTGTGTATGTACATATTTTCCTTGGAGTCATGGGTCCCCGGACAGGAGGATCTTCCCCATGTTCAGTTCTTGCTGCATTACGAGCCCTGCCCTCCGGCAGTCAGGAATGCTCCGATATTCTCCTGGCCTGTCTTGTGTGGTGTAGGCTGAAGAAGTCCAGCTGGTGGGAGTGGGGGAAGCTCCCATGTGTGTAACTGTGTGCAGATTTGCTCTTGAACAGGGTCCACAGCATTTATCAGGTTCATAAAATGGCTTCTGATGCCTTCCCTCTAAAAAATGCTGTGTTAAATGATTTATTATAATAGCTTCATCTTACAGATAATTGCTTAGTTTCTAGAAATCATAGCCTATTTTCTATAAGTCCTCCAACTTTTTAGTCAGACACATAATAACTTACCCCAGATAAACATCCACTTGCACAGTACTTGCATTTCAGTAATGAAGAAATGATTATTGCTTGGACTTTCAGCTGTGATTGATGGGCTTTGGCAAAGCTTTATGATGTGACAAACCAAACGCATGGAGGTAAAATTGCTTCAAACTTGATAAACTGCAACAAATGAACTTAAACTTGAGCTGAACTTTAGTAAAAGGCATCCATCTCATTTTTGTTATAATTTACTTTTTAAAAGAACAAAATAAACAACAACATAATCTATATAATGGAAGACACGACACAGTTTCTATTCACAAGGTTATCAGGCTTTTATTTATCCATGTAGTTCAGTATTTAAGTTTAAATTGTTACTCATAGGAAAAAAAACTTAGAAGCATTTCTGATTAAATTATTTTTGAGTTTTTACATTTGAGTTCAAATTTTATATCAGTTATAATTTAAGTTTTTGACACCCTATGAGTCACAGAGAAACCAAATCTGCCTATACTGACAAGTTTCCAGTCTCAAAGAAAAAGTATTTTCAGTAAAAGAAAATTAAAATTAGACTGTTTTAAAGATTTATATAGGGAATTGACTTAAGGTAAAAGTGATACATACTTTTCTGTGTATTCTGCATACTTACACAAGTAAAAGCATGAAATTGAAACAAAAATTTCATTATTTCATAAATAAATAGCTTTCTGTGAAGTAAAATATTTAGGAAAAGAGGAAAATATACCAATTATTAAACCATGAGATTGGCTGGGTTTTTTTTAAGACTTCAAGGCACGACTGCAGAACTGAATAATATTTTTGGGGGGGTACTGGGGATGAAACTCATGACCTCATGCTTGACAAGCAGGTGCTTAGGCCGCTGAGCTAAATCTCTGGCCCCAGGACAAATTTTAAAGTTGGATTGCTATTTGTTAATGTGGCAGTTATTACTAATAAATCAGTTGTCAAGGAATCCCACATTAACTCAATATGACCAGGTCAGTCACTTTATGCATTTACAATTAAAGTGTGTTAGCTTTCTGTTGTTGTGACTAAATAACCAGGAAAAAGAAAATAGTTTACAAGGAGGAAACATTTATTTTAGCTCATGGTGTCAAAGGAGTCCATGGTCCATTGACTTCTAGGTGGGAAATCATGGTGGAAGCCATGGCCAAGGAAAGCAACTCTCCCTATAGCAACCGGGAAGTAGAACAAGAAGTGGGTGGGGCTCCCTCTTGGCTTATTTCCTCCAACTGTGCCCCACCTCCTGAGAACCCATTCAACAATGAATTCATCAGTAGATCAGTCCATTATGAGGTGAGCACTCTTGTGACCCAGTCTTCTCTCTAAGCCCCACCTCTGATCACTGCCGCCCTGGGGATCAAGCCTTCTCCCCATGAGTGTTTGAGCGAGGACTTCATATTTAAGCCAGAATATAAGGCGTTTCAAAAAATCAGCAAATGAGATTTACTCCTGCTCATCCACATCTATTAATATCATTGGAAAATGATCTGTTTCTTCACATAACAAAAAGATTTTCCTAGTGAAAGAGGGTACCACTTCTCTTTCTATCTTTGTTACATTCATTAATGGAATTTTGTTTTAACAATAACTGATTCTGGAAGCTAGGTTTTCAGGTAAAAGAAGTGTATGTTTTACATAAAAATAGATATTTTACATGCATTTCTTATATTTCATATGCATGCACATGTGTATGATTTTGCTACAAATGTATTTTGCAGTAATATTTTTTCAGTGCATTTTCTTCTACAGGAATTCTATACAGCACCTCAGTATCCATCATAATAGCTCAGGACAGAATTTAGAATCAACTGCTTAGTTGATTGCATTGGATACATTTCCATCTTTTAATTTAAATTATTTTCAACCTTTCTACTAAGAGCTGACTTACTCTTATTTAGTTTCAAGAGAGGATGTCAAATTATCTGCTTTAAGGCAGAACTTTTATTTACATAGAGAGGACACACAGATGTGTCATGAGTTAAGAGAAATTCACTTAAGAGAGTAAGTCAATGGGTTAAAGAACTGCTGAACTCATCTGAAATGTATGAAATGAAATGTATGAAAAATATGGTATTTGCAATTAAGGTTTTAATGAATTGCCTTGTTAATCCATACCCTGTATGCATGTTGCAACATTCTCTAGGCTTAATTAGTGTTCTTGATGATTATGTTTATTTTCTGATGTACACACTGATTAAGCATTGTCCACACACTGGAGCTTGAAACAAGATCAATCTGTAAAGTAGTACCTAGTCATCTAACTAGGGACTCAAAATGCAAATAGATCAACTTATGTAAAATTAAATTAGTTCTAATAGAACTGATTTTGCCTAAGCAACTACTATCACATTCTAAACAGTATTGTAAGAATAAAGTACTTCTGTTGACAGGTCTTTATACTCTTTAAGCTTAAAAACCTAAATGTGTATGTTGTTAAAATTGAACTGCAGCTCTTTTACTTAAGAAATTATGGCATATTTGAGTTAAAATCATTCTACTCAGCTCTAGAAGTGCAACTCATTATGGTATTATGGTGTTTGGCGAAATGAATACCAGACTTCAGAATGCTTTTTATTAAAACCTCTGTGAATTATAAGTTTTGTGAGTTTTATTCTGTTACATTGAAATTCTCAGGTAGCTCTATTTTTTGTATTAAAATTTTGTTTGCTCCAATAATCACGTGTTAATGTCTCTGTGATTCCAAGATAAAATTTCAACATAGACTCATTTCAAGTGGATATCAGGAAAAGGAGTCAGACTGTAGCTTTCTTTATATGTGGAAGTTATATGAGTAACTGTGAGGGCCTTTTTTGTGTTTTTAAGAACATTTTCAATCTTTGGTTTTGTGCATATGGGTTTTTAAAATATTGTGTTAAGAGCACTTAGCATGCGATCTACTCTCTTCGCAGATTTTATTGTGTATAATACATTATCATTGACCCTAGGTATAGTATCGAGCAGCAGATGTCTGAAGCATACTCACCTTGCTTGACTGAAACCTTATGCTCATTGATTAGTAACTCTCCATTTCTCCCTTCCCCTAGATAATCACCATTCTATACTTCAGTTCTATGCATTTGACTCAAGAAAACCTCATGAAAATGGAATTTGGTATTTGTCTTTCTGTGGCTGACATATTTCACTTAGCATAAGGTTCTCCACTTTCAGTAATGCTTTGTAGAATTTCCTTCTATTTTTAAAGTTGAACAGCATTCCAGGTTCCTCTCTGTGTGCCTGTGTCTCTGCGTGTGTCTGTACAGCAATTTCTTTATTCATTCACCTCTTAAAGGGCATTAATGTTGTTAAACCCAGTCCTAGTGTATGAGAACCTTGGTCCAATGTGCTGTAGAACCAAGAAAGAGAGGCGGGAAGATCTAGGGTTACAGAGTGCAGTTAATCGGAGAACACTGATGGAAGTATGGTCCTAGCAGCAGCAGGGCCAGCTGGAGTGCCACAATTTGAATCAGAAAATGACACATACAGTTGGGTTAAAATAAAGTCAACTTCATCCTAGTGGAAATGTACCTGATTTGTCTTAAGCTGATTTCAAAGAGTCGGCACATCCTTGGAGCCAGAATCCAATTATAAAGCTCCACATACTACTCTAATACTTTTGTCTATTTGTAGTTTGTTAGACAATGATATGAGAGAAACTGGTTCATGTCATTCTGGCGAATCATGGTGGTTACAACTCAGAATGACTGTGGTCATGGCAAACTCAATCCATACATGATGTAGTGAGCATAAGAGTGCTCTTCAAGCTTGTGATTTCAATTTTTTTGAATAAATGCCCAGAAATCATATGGTAGTAATTTCCATTTTGAGAGGAACCACTATACAGTATTCCATAATGGTTGTACTAGTTTACATTTATACCAACAATATGCAAGAGTTCTTTTCCCCATATCTTTTCCAAAACACCTTCTTATACTAATCAGGTATGAGATAATGCATCACTGTTTAATTTGCATTTCCTTATTGATTAGTAAAGTCAAAATATTTTTATTTATCTATCTAATTTATTTATTATTGGACACTGGTGTGTCTTCTTCAGAGGACTATCTATTTGAATTCTCTCTTTTTTTTGCCATCTTGATAATACTTTAGTTTTGATGGTATCTAATGTTTAGGAAACATTCTAGAATATTCATTACATTTTTCCTACATGATTTATTGTTCTGATTAAAAGTAAAAATGATACAAAACAAAGCTCTTGGAAATAAAGTGTTTAAGTTGCCTAGTCACCAAATCATTCAAGGAATGAGTGAGATACTGCTGAATTTCTACTAAATAAAAACATCAGTTAAGATTGATCATCAGAAAGGACATAGTCAAGAGAGTCATTGTTTCAGTATTTTATTTTATTTTATTTTATTTTATTTTATTTTATTTTATTTTATTATTTTTTGGCTCTTTGAGACAGGGTCTCTCTTGGTAGTTGTGTAGTTCAGGCTGGCCTTGAACTCAGTGATCTAAGGTTCTCAAATGCAGGAATGACAAGCATGAGCCACCATCCTGGCCTTTGCTGTTCTCCCATTTTTTTAATTTATTTTTTTTTATTTAAAGAGAAAAAAACATGAAAAGGGTAGAAACAATACAGAATTTCAAAAAAAAGATAAACAAAAAGAAATCACTAGTTGACAAATTATATATTGTCCCCTTAGAAATAGCTGTTAAAGTTACAAAATTAAAGCATACAGAGTAGATATTCAAACAGTGAGACTGTAAGCAGCTCTGCATGCATGAATCTTTACATGTATTTCTATCCTTTTTGTATTAGAGGGAAAAACAAAACATAGCAAGGCAAAACAAAACAAAGTCCTATAAAAACATGAAACCAAAAAGTTGTATAAAACCACAGTACAAGGTGATTTACAGTGGTTACTGTGTTGTCTCTTATTATGTTCAATAGAATTGTCCATATCATCAGCCATAATTGAATATAGCAGTATAATTGAACATAGCAGTACACAACAATATTAGTAAAATAAAATATTGTAGACAGCATAAAACTTCAAAGGCAGGTAATAATCCAACCAGAGTGGATATTCTAGTGAATCTTGTCATCTTCAGTGCAGTTACCTATACTCTCAGACTTGATAATATCAATCATAATAGCCTTAAATAAAATCTATCAATACAAAACTGCGATCTAACAAACTAGATTCAATTATGATCAGTCATGGTAAAACAGTGTAAGTTATACAGAGCGTTAGATTAAGTTAATAGGAAATTAAGGATGATTACTACACTATATCCTGCTATTTTGGAGATAGCTGTCTGTGCCCTCAAATCTAGTACAAGTAGACAAACTGGAACAAAATATAATCTATCTAAGCAGAGTGGTGTGAGTAATGTGGGTTTTAAATCCTGGTGCACTATTAACAATATCCTCTGCCTTCTTTTTTTAGACTATTCCTCCCCTTTCACTCCCACAGAATGCTGCACATTTTGGGTCCCACCAACTCCCTCAGTTTTTAGATTGGGGGCAACCTGCTTTTTACCTAAGTGATTCTGAACTTTCTCACTCCTGAACTTGATCTCAAGTTGTATTCTTTTACCTACAAAAGCCTCTAGGTTTTCCTTCGTTACAGCTGAGTAGTTTTCTATGGCACATAACTATCCTGTCTTTCCATCCTATCTGCAGGTGGTGGTCAAGTTGCTCCTATTTCTCTCTGGCTCACTGTCACATAGAGCATTGTTTTCTCATATTTGATTTTCAGTCCATAAATCCTCTCTCAGGTTGATTATAGTTTCTGTACAGAGCATCTCAATCGACCCTACCTACTGATCTACTTTGCCTATCTTTTATTTTTGTTAGTGTATCAAGGCCATCTTTGTTAGAGATTATAGCCAACCTTCTCTGCCTCATTTCTGCTATGCTATTTTTCTGCCTTTGATTGCCTACTTTTCTCCTGCATTCTACTGCCTTCCCCGTTCATTGAGGCCTTTCTGGCACTGTTCCTAAAACCCTGGTATTTTTTCTCTCTCTCTCTAGAATGTCCTTTAGTATTCTCGGTAGGGTTGGATTGGTGGTCACAAATTCCCTCAGTTCCTCTTTGTCATGGAAACAACTTGTTTCTCCATTTATTTCTAGTGACAGTTTTGCAGGGTACATCAATCTGAGCTGGAGGTTATTTTCTTTCAGGGCTTGGAATACTTCACTCCAAGCTCTTCTTGATCTGATGATGGTCTGTGTCAAGAAGTCTGCCATGGTCTTGATGGGGTTTCCTTTATATATGATCTGTTTCTTTTCTCTGATGGCTTTTAATATTCTGTTTTTATATTGAATTTCTGGTATCTTGATTATTATATGTCTGGGTGTAGCTCTGTTTTGGTTGTAGGTGGCTGGAGTTCTGTATGCCTCACATAACCGAATATCATTTTCTTTTCCCATGCTTGGAAAGTTTTCCTTAATTATTTCCATGAATAACCTTTGTAATTCACCTGTTTGTATTCCTGCTTCTTCGTTCACATTTCTTATTCTTAGATTATAGATTCTCTTGTTGTCTTCTAGCCTTTGTATTGTTACTGCCTGTTTCCTTGTTATTTTAAGAGATCTTTCTTTTCAGGAACACACATTGCAAACTTGTCTTCAAGTTTTGATAGTCTATTCTTAGTTTCTTTTAAGGAGTTTTGCCAGCTTTCAATGGAGTTTTTAATTTCTTGGTAATCTCTTTGAATCTGCTTCATGTATTCTATATTTTCTTTATATTCTTTATCAAATGCTTCTCTCATTTTTTTGTGTTCCTCCCTTCTTCCATCTGTGTCTTCTTGGGAGGTGCTTAGCATTTCTTTTGTTAATCTACTTATATTTTGCTTTACCTGATTTAATATTTCAGTTTTGAGCTCATCTACAAGGTCCCAATGATATTTCTTAATGTCCATTGAAGCCATGTCTGATGTTGAATGTTTGCTGCCCTCAGTTTCTTGTTTTTCCCTCTCCTGGATCAGTGTTCTCAGGGTTTGGGGCTGGGGGCTTTTTCTTGTTTCTCTCTCTTGTCATGTTTTTGGTTTCTTCCATACAGGTATATAGTGGAGGTCTCAGCCCTTTTCCTTGTTGGTTATGGTTCTTCTGAAGTATGCTGGCAAGATATTTCTGCCATCTCTTGTTTGCTCTTGTCCCTGAGGTGTAAGCAGGGGCTGCATATGCTGGCTCCTCCCCACCAGGCCAAACTTCAGGGGCCTTCACCAGGTTAGTGTTTGCTAGGCATAGAGAAATCGGTTTGGGATGGTTTATTGGGTCCCAGCCAGGGGTGACCCAGGCCAAGCAAATCCCATGAATCTGCCCCGAGGAGGGACCAACCAACTGAAGTCACTGTTGTTCCTAGTTCAGGCTCCTCCTGCCTGATTCCAACACATCACACATTTGGTTGCACCCTTCCCATGGGGGGGATCTTATTTCCAGCACTGACCATGGATTAATGAAGGTCCCTTTGCTGGCTCCATTCTCTGTTGGGCTCACCAACCCCTGACTTTAGCATAGCTGTGGTTCCTGTGAGTAGTGGCAGGAACAAGTTTGGGTGGCTCTGAGGGTCACGGTGGGTGGAGGGTGGTGCGAGTTTGGGTGGCTTGTGGGTCGCAGTGAAAGCACCATTTCCGCTAATTTTAGCTGTTTCATTTGTAGCCCCGAGACTGCATGTTTGATGAGCTTTTTTTGTTTTAATTTCTTCCTGTGTCAAGAGGATCCATCTCCCTCTGTCTGGATCTCTTCAGGATGTTTTATTTTGGCAAATGAGTTGTTTCTCCCCGGGAGGCTCTGTATTTTGTTGCTCACTGATTGGCCATCTTTATCTCCTACCATTCTCCCATTTTTAAAGCAAGCTATTAATTTTTTTAATTTCTTAGTTGTAGGAATTCTGGAAATTACTCCCTTATCACCCATATGATTTGCAAATATTTCCTCTCATTCTGTAGCCTTTTCACTCTATTCATTTTTTCCCTTTGCTGTGCAGAAACTTTTTGGTCTGCTGTAATCTCATTTGTTTATTTTTGTTTCTGTTGTCTGTGATTTTGGTGTCATGTTCATGAAATCACTGCCAAGACCAATGCCATGAGACTTGGTTTTTTTCTTTATGTTTTCTTCTAGGATTCATAGGCTTATGATCTTACATTTAAGTCTTTAATCATTTTAATTTAGTTTTGGGTATGGTGTAAGATGGGTCTAGAAAACTCTTTTTTTTTTTAACTGGGATTCAAACTCAGGACCTTATACTTGCCTGAAAGGCACTGTGCCACTGAGCTACATCCCTGGCCCAGCTAGAAAATTCTTAGATAATAAATTTATATATTAAAAAATTTGTTGAGTACTTCTCTACCCTACTTTTTTTTTGTATCAGGATTGAACTTATGACCTTTTGCTTGCCAGGCAGGCACCTACACCACTGAGCTAAATCCTTGGCCCTCTCTGTCCTACTTTCAGAATGTTCTATGCATGCTCTTATCTCTCCCTTCTATTTGATGGCTACATTTGTAAATCATCTAATAATTTAATAGCACAAAATTTATTTTAAAGTTACATGCAAACTCATTAAAAAAGCATTTATTCATTGATTTTTGTGTTTCATAAATGTTGGTTGAGTACCTTTTGTGCAGTATTCTATACTGTACTAAGCACTACAGTTGTATGAAAGTTATATACAACTATCTATAATGGTGCCTGCTGTCAGAGAGACGATTTACTGAGAAATAAGAAGGAAGATAAATGGCAAAAGAGCTCTCTAAGTGTCATTTTCAGGTATTAACAATGCACTGGTGAAGAACAGAGACCCTAAAAAGATAATTATTGTTGTGAGATACATTAACACTCATTCACATGACTTTTGTAGGATTTATTTTCTACAAAAACTTAGACTTTGAGATTCTATGAACTTTGAACAAGAGACAGTTGAGGAAGACATAATTAGTGGTGGTATTGACTATCTATTAATAAGCCAAGGCTTAGTGAGATTCAAGAAATAACCAAAAGTGCTGCTGATGCACTTCTGGAAACATTATCAATGGGGAACTTTCTTGTCTTAATGGTAATTTGGTAGTAGAAGGCAATTGGGAGACAGGTGTCAAATGCTTTAAATATGTTTATACACGTTGGCACTGTACCTTTATTTTGATGCTCCTTGCTGAGGTTAAAATCTCTTAGTAGGGAAGTAATGGCATTATTGTGCTGCAGTCACATATCCTATGTTTTGCCCATTTAAAGAGTGCAATTCAATGGACTCTGTGTACTTACAGAATTGCACAACACATCACCACAATTTTTGATCACTGTTATCACCTCAAAAAATTCTATAGCTTTTAGCTATTAATTTCTCATCCCAAATACTGCTTTCTTTCCTTCTTTCTGTTTTTTCCTCCTTCCCTGCCTCCTTCACGTCTTTCTTTCCTTCCCTCTTTCCTTCCTTTCTCTTTCTCTCTCTTTTCTTTTCTTTTTTTCTCTTTCTTTCTTTTTCTTTCTTTCTTTCTTTCTTTCTTTCTTTCTTTCTTTCTTTCTTTCTTTCTTTCCTTTCTTCTTTCTTTCTTTCTTTCTTTCTCTCTCTCTCTCTCTCTTTCTCCCTTCCTTTCTTTCTTCTTCTGTCTCCACTTTCTATATTTTTGCTTCTGGGAACTGAACCCAGGGTCTTTTCATTGAGCTACTCTCCAGTCATTTCATTTTTTACTTTTGAGGCAGATTCTTGCTTAGCTACTGTTGAGATCTTCCTGCCTCAATGTAATAATATGGCATATACATACAAATGATCACTACAATAAAGCTAATTAAAGTACTTATCACCTTACAGATGTATCTTTTTTGTTTTTGTTTTTGTTTTGCAAAATGAATAGGTTTTGGAAATCTAGTATATAGCATGGGGACTTTTGGTAAAAACTACTATATTATATACATGACATTTACATAGTGTGGAGGTCTTAATTATTCTTTCAGCACACATACAAATACAAGAAGAAAACAAAGTTTTTAAGAAGAGAGTCAAAGAAGTCAAGATGGCTGATCAGTGAGCAACAAAATACAGAGCCTCTGGGAAGAAACAACTCATATGCCAGAATAAAGCATCCTGGAGAGACCCAGACAGAGGGAGATGGATCCTCTTGACACAGGAAGAATTTAAAATGTAAAAAAGCTCATCAAAAATGTCGGGACTACAACTGGAACAGCTAAAAATTATGGGACACAGCGTTTTTGCTGCAACCCGCCAACTTTGCGCCGGCCTGAATTTGCACCAGCTTGATCCACACTGGCTGGCAGAGCCACCCAAACCCGTTCCAGCCACCACTCACAGGAGCCACAGCAGTGCTGAAGTCGGGGGTTGGTGAGGCTAATGGAGAGCGGAGCCGGTGAAGGGACCTTCATTAATCCACGGTCAGTGCTGGGAATGAGACCCCGCCACAGGAAGGGCACGACCAAATGGTCAACATGTTGGAATCAGGCAGGAGGAGGCTGAACTGGGAGTGACAGTGACTTCAGTTCATTGCTCCCTCCCCAGAGCAGATTTGTGGGATTTGCTTGGACTGGGCTGTGCCCCTGGCTGAGACCCAATGAACCATCCCAAACTGATTCCCTGCGCCTAGCACGCACTAACCTGGTGAAGTCCCCTGAAGTTTGGAGGGACAGGCAGGAGAGGGCAGAGATCCCTCACCAGCATGCTTTGGAGGAACCATGGCCAACAGGAAAAGGGGCTGGGATCTGCACTATATACCTGTGTGGAGGAAGAAAGGACCATGACAGGAGAGAGAGGCAAGAGGAGGCCCCCAGCCCAGAAGCCTGAGAGCCCTGATCCAGGAGAGAGAAAAACAAGGGAGACTGAGGGTGGCAAACATGCAACATCAGACATGGCTTCAATGGACATTAAGAGATATCTTCGGGACCTTGTAGACGAGATCAAAACTGAAATATTAAATCAGGTAAAGCAAGATATGAGTAAAGTAATAAAAGAAATGCTCTCAGGAAGCATCTCTCAGGAAGACACAGATGGAAGAAGGGAGGAACACAGAAAAGAAAGAAACATTCAATAAAGAATATAAAGAAAATATAGAATACATGAAGCCAATTCAAAGAGACTACCAGGAAATTAAAAACTCCATTGAAAGCTGGCAAAACTCCTTAAAAGAAACTAAGGATAGACTGTCAAAACTTGAAGACAAATTTTCAATGTGTGATCATGAAAGGAAAGATCTCTTAAAAATAACAAGGAAGAAGGCAGTAACAATACAAAGGCTAGAAGATGACAAGAGAATCTACAATTTAAGAATAAGAAATTATTCATGGAAATAATTAAGGAAAACTTCCCAAGCATGGGAAAAGAAAATGACATTCAGTTATGTGAGGCATACAGAACTCTAGCCACCTACAACCAAAACAGAGCTACACCCAGACATATAATAATCAAGATACCAGAAATTCAATATAAAAACAGAATATTAAAAGCCATCAGAGAAAAGAAACAATTACCTATAATGGTAAGCCCATCAAAATCAAGGCAGACTTCTCAACACAGACCATCAGATCAAGAAGAACTTGGAGTGAAGTATTCCAAGCCTTGAAAGAAAATAACCTCCAGCTCAGATTGATGTACCCTGCAAAACTGTCACTAGAAATAAATGGAGAAACAAGATGCTTCCATGACAAAGAGGAACTGGGGGAGTTTGTGACCACCAATCCAACCCTACAGAGAATACTGAAGGACATTCTAGAGAGAGAGAGAGAGAAAACAAATACCAGGATTTTAGGAACAGTGCCAGAAAGGCTTCAATGAGTGGGGCAGGCAGTAGAATGCAGGAGAAAAGTAGACAATCAAAGGCAGAAAAATAGCATAGCAGAAATGAGGCAGAGAAGGATGGCTTTAACAAGAACCTTTAACATAGATGGCCTTGATATACTATATTGTTAATAGTGCACCAGGATTTAAAACCCACATTACTCACACTACTCTGCTTAGATGTATTGTATCCTGTTCCAGTTTGTCTACCTGTACTAGATTTGAAGGCACAGACAGTTATCCCGAACATAACAGGATATAGTGCAATAATCATCCTTAATTTCCTATTAACTTAATCTAAAGCTCTGTAAAACCTACACTGTTTTACCATGACTGATCATAATAGAATCTGTTTGTTAGATCACTGTTTTGTATTGATAGATTTTATTCAAAGCTGTTATGTTTGATAGTATCAAGTCTGAGAATATCGGCAACTGAACTGAAGATGACAAGATTCACTAGAATATCCACTGTAGTTTGATTATTACCTGCCTTTGAAGTTTTATACTGTCTACAATGTTTTATTTTTACTAATATTGTTATGTACTGCTATATTCAATTATACTGCTATATTCAATTATGCCTGATGATATAGACAATTCTATTGAGGATAATAAGAAACAACACAGTAACCATTGTAGATCACCTTGTACTGTGGTTTTATATGACTTTTTGGTTTCATGTTTTTATAGGAATTTGTTCTGTTTTGTCTTGCTTGGTTTTGGTTTTCCCTCTAATACAGAAAGAATAGAAGACTCATGCATGCATAGCTGTTTACATTCTCACTGTTTGAATATCTACTTTGTATGCTTTACTTTGTAACTTTAACAACTATTTCTAAGCGGACAATATGTAATTTATCAACTAGTGATTTCTTTTTGTTTATCTTTTTTTTGAAATTCTGTATTATCTCTACCCTTTACATGCTTTTTTTTCTCTTTAAATTAAAAAAATAAAAGAGAGAATCACTGGGCATTATTGATAATGAAGAAGCCTCATGTAACAAGAGGAATCATTGATCATATCATGGAATGAAAGTGAAGAAATTAAGTTTGTTGACTTCATTCACTAAAATAAATTTTACAAGGAGTTTAGAAGATTTAGAAAATGCTTTTTCTATGATATTAAGTGAATTTTTCTAAGACATACAAGAATACTGGTATCCAAACTCCAGCTGGAACAGTTATTCAGATGAGACTTCAAGCAGTTCCATAATACCCCCTGACTGTTCAAAGATCACTGCTACTTGTGATGCCTAGTTGCACTGAACCACCCTTATTCACAATGAGTTTGTGTCTAGTCCAGCTATTCAGTCACCCAAAGGGCAGCCAGTATTTTCTCAGGTGATTTCATGAGGCTCCAGCACCTAATAAGTGACAACCTGCAGGTCTTTCAGAAGTGTGGCTTCCCAGAACAGTACTGGTCTGATCACTCATAACTGGGCATCTATTTACACTATTTTTCTGGAGAAAACCATCATATTCAGGTTATATGGGAATGTGTTCAAACAATTATCAGGGTATTAGAGTGCATGGGAAAGCTTCCGAGGTGTATACCTCATTTTGTATCCAAATGGAAATGAATAGAGTCTATCATACAAGTGTGAAGTCCTTGTCACCAATGCTGGTTAAAATCTCTGATCAAAATACTATGACTATCTTTGATAGTTTTTGAAGAATAGCCCAGATATCCTAAAAAGTTTCTCATGGTTGAGAAATTGTTCAGTCTCAATTCCATGCACTGTAGCTTGATATCAATAATCTAGACAAAGGGTAACAGCAGGTCATTATGTGAACCTTGAGGACACTGTTATACTGACCACTGTGTTAGACAAAATCTTTTTCTGAGAAAGAAGTCCAAAAGGACCTCCATGCCAAGAGTGGTTGCATTTCTCCTATGCAATAGGTCTGTTGTTGATCTCACAGGTACCATGAGCTGGGTAACTACTGGCCCTTGTACAAAGCCTTCTAAGAAGTTTAGTACATCCTTGCTGGCCTGCTTACATTGAAGGAATAGAAATTTGTACTCTAAACTCTTCTACCATATCGCTGGCCTATTGTAAATCTCCTAACTTGGCTTTTCCTTCCTTTTACTATATATCCTTGCATTTTATGAATTCTTATAAGCTATTTTCTTTCTGGAACAATGTATAAGTAAACATACAGATGCTTTCCTCAGCTTCAGCGTCATCACCCAGTCCCTTGGAGGATGTGACAGGGTGGCCTCTTGGTGGGTAAGATCCATTTCCCCAATGTAAGTCCTTGAAATTTTAAGACTATTGAGTCAGAAACTCAACTCTTTTCTTTAGTCAATAGTTAGTACAGGACATATACTTCTAGGCTTGTGATGAGGTTAAGTCTCTATAAACCCATTCCAAGATGAAAATATTGTAAATATTATCAGGGATCCCTGCAGTGAGTCCCCAGTTTCCTGCAAAGTGTTCCAGTGCAGAGTACAAAGGAAGAGCAGTGGTAGTCTTATGCTGAGCAGGATCTTATGTTGATGAGGACCACTTCAGATGACTCACTGATCTTAAGCTAATGAGGATGCTATATTGACGAGACGACATTTAATGTTAGTCCTTTCCCCCTAGATGAATCCCTTTATTTTTAGTACTACTTAGTAATCAAGGAAGTAGGATGCCTTCAGTTAATGTAATCTTGTCCTGGAGTGTCACAGCAATATGGGACCATTGAAATCTCAACAGTGACCATAGATACTCAGTTGCATTTCTGCATATCATGGCCAGTTCACTTGACAAGATACGAGGCCTTGGACAAGCTCAAATCACAACTTAATTATAAAATGATTTTTCCCCAAAATTATACAAACAGACCCTCTACAAGTATTAAAACCTTCAGCGCACAGAACATCATCGCATGGCAGCGTGATGTGCTATAGCATATAGATTATTTCTGCTCATGATTTCACTGCCACTGCCAACATTGCAAGAGAATATTGTGCCACAGATCATTATCCCAGAAAATATTAAACTTCAAAATGATAAACATCGTTTCTACTGAAGGTACATCTTTTTCCTACCATCATAAAGTTGAAAAAAACTAATTAAAATTCTCACAAATTGAGGTCTCTCTGTATTTGAAAACTTGGAACCTATCTGAATATGAGACCCAGGAAGGCTGCTTGCCTGTTGCCTACTTGAACACTCAATTGTTGGAACTGAAGAAGAGTGGGGATTCATTTTCACCTTTATAGACACGTTCACAAATGCTCTCTGATATTTCCCAGTATTTGAATTTTGCCATAATCAGCAAGTATGTAGTGACAGAATCTTAATATGTTTTATTTTGCCTAAAAGGAAAATTTCAGATTAGAGTGAAGAAATAACAATGCCACCAAATTTGTATTTAGAGATGAACTATGATCGTTTTGCTCATTTTCCTCTTTTATTTCCTTTGAATCTCACTCTGTTCTCAGCTGTCTCTCCCTAGATGAATTATATGCTGAGATGAAAGGCAGCAATGAGACACAGTAGAAGAAATCCTCAGGAGAGTGCATCCAAGATAGGCTGAGGGCCTGGCACAGAGGATTTTTCTGCTCTTTTGCCAGGGAACCTGACAGTCCTGTGGCATCTCCAGATACCCAGGTGATACCCATCAACCCAGGTTGATGCAAATACTCTGCATAATATTTGTATGCAGCAGAGAAAATGCTTAACACTTGTCTTAAATACAGGCTGAATAGCAATTATTCTATAATTTTTTGTTTAATTAATAATAGGTATGTATTTTTCCCACTTGAGTAAAAAGCTCTTGGGGACCTGGAATGTCTCCTTACATCCTCAGGCCACTATCATCTCTGAATTTCTCTCGAGATTATGCTTGTTTTTAATTTTTCTCCTCTTACCTTTGAGTTTGAAGAGCCAATGATCTTCCTCCTTGTAGTTACTTCTAATTTATTTCTTCTTCAAATCTCCAGAATTCCACTTATTGGAGGTTTTCACCCTCTTTATCACTTTTTGCTGGTCTCCATTTGCATATTCAAGGACGATTCCAAGCCCAGGCACCGATCTTCCTCCCCGCCACCCTCTTCATCCCACCCACAGCAACGTGCTCATCCTTCTAACAACCGGGGTCTCATTTTCTCACCCTCTGCACCTCCAGGGATCTCTTCTTCCAGTCCCTGTCTAGGTCATCTTCAGTGTCATGCCTGGGACCTTTTCATCACTGATGACTGCCATCTCAGAAGCCTACCTTTGAAGACCCCGTTCCTTCGTGATGACTGTCGCCCCTTTTATGACCATGAATGTGCCCCTGGTTGATTGCGGCACTCTGTATAAATCACCCCAGCCCTCTTTTCCACCTTTGTTCTATTGCACGGCTCACCCCCACTTCCAGCTCTGTGTCTTTGTCGCTCTGCTTCCTGTGGTAGTGACACATTTTGATAAATCCATCTATGCCTGAGTGGCCACTTCCGTGTCATCCCATTTTCACAGCATGTGCCTACCCTTCCAGAAACTGTGATCGCATGGCCACTACTGTTCTCCAATTGCAAGTTTATTGATCTTTTCTGTTTTCAACTTTTTTGACTTCTCAAAGATACTTGACATAATTGATCACTGTGTCATTGTTGATCACTGCTCCTTCTTAAGAACTCTTTTTTGTCTCTTGGCTTTGGTAGCATCAACTGCTCTGCCCACCCTACTAACTTCTCCTTTTTGCTTGTCCTTCAATATTAGACAATTCTGTGGTACAGTCCTTGAATTTCTTCTCTTCTCCAGCTGTGTTCTCCTATGTAATCCTACCTGGACTCCCAGGCTTTAAATGCTACCTGCAGTGTGGCCATGACATCCAAATTTCTGTCTCCTAAATCAGACTTTCCACTAAACCCCAGAATTATTCCCAACAGGTATCTTAATTTTAACATGGTCAAAAGAGAATTCTTTATTTCCTTACAGCCACCAAGACTTGTCACTAAATGAACTCCTTTCCAAGCAGCTGTTAAAGCCCCAGGTAAGAAGTTAATTTTTGTTTCACCTACAGCAAGTTTCATGCATTCCATGTTCAAACCATATCTTGAATCTGACCATGTTTCTCAGTCTCCAATGGTAAGCTTTCTAGAAGATAAACTGCTTTATGGCTTCCTATATTGATTCAATAGCATTTAATTCGTCTTGCTGCTTGCTTCTATCTCCCTTTAATTTATTCTCCATAGCATAGCTGGAGTGATATTCTGAACATAAACCTCAGATTATGTCCCCTGGTTTAGTTGGAGTCCTCAGGTAACTTCCCATTGCACTTTCGGTAATGCCACCACTCACCGCAGCCTCAAACCCTAGGTGGTGCGACCCTTGCTCAGCCTCTGATCTCATCTCCCATTCCCCCTTCGTCCACTCTGCTTCTCCCTGCATCCTTCCCATCTCCTTCCCAATGTTCTGGATCCCTCTTGTCCTCAGCTATGTGCACATAGCTGTCTTCTGATTTGCTCTCTGCTCTCAGATCCTCTGCTAATTGACTCATGGTAGTCTTGAAGGTCTCAGCCATCATTCTTCCTGGGATGCATCTCTTGGTTAATTCCCGCCTTACCTGGGATGCTTTCTCTGTTCCTCCACACTTTATTTTCATTCATAGCTACTATGGCATTTGTTTGTTTTTCTGTTTCTTCTGGGATTTTAAGTTTCTCGTAGCAGATACCTTATTTCATTTTCCTCTGGGAGATCATCTAGGAAGATGCAGGATGAGATAGAAGTGTTTTCTGTAAAACAGTTAGAGGCAATGATTCACCCACACCATTGTTTCTTTAAGGACACCTTCTCAGATTACCTTTGAGCTTGCACCTCTACTTTGTGCCATGTCGTACCTCTGAGTAACTCTTGAATCAAGTCCTCTGGGCATTTTGTCCTTTGTATACTTCTCTTAAGATGGATCTATTTTCTCATTTTTAAAATCACTCTTGAATATTTCTCCACTTTGCACTCAAAATAAATGCTTCATAGTCACCAAGACTCTTGTTCATGAAGATATAATTCTAACTCAAATCATGAGGGCAAAAATAGAGTATTATAGAATGGACAAGAATGGATGATAATTTCAGGAACAAATAAAACAAGGATCCTTATCCATTCTGTGTCTGCTTCTCCTTTTTATGAGCTTTATTTTTTCCTGCTCTAATATATTTCTTCTATATTATTTCTAATACTTAAAACACATTATTAACAGCTTTAGATTTATTATCTTAATCACACCTAAAGGACTGTTTGTTTGCTCTGAGCACAAGTCCCAAAATCCTGAAAAAAATGTTCTAATTGGTGAATATAACTAATTTTCCAACTTTAGATATGTGAAATATTATGACTTACAGTGATTTACACACTATTTGTATCAGTAAGTAAAGGTATTTTTGTGTCTTAAAAGGAAAAGTCCTCAAAAGAATGTCAGTCATAGCCAGACATGGTGCGATATGACTGTAATCCCAGCACTCTGGGATGCTGAGGCTGGAGGATTGGAAGTTTGAGCTCAGCCTGGACAATTGAGTGATAGAGCAAGATCCTATCCTGAAATAAAAAATAAAGGGGAGGGAATGTAGCTTAGTGCAAAGGCTCTGGGTTCAGTCTCCAGTACACAAAAGGCAGTCATTTGGGGCAGGTAAGACTGTGTGTGTCTCAATAGAAGCCACAGCAGTGAGGCTTGTTCCACTGTTTCTTGCAGCAGGGCTGCCCCACCTCTGTTTGAAATCTGAGGTGACAGCTGTGAGGTCAGTGTCTGCCCCTGAAAGACTAAGGTTTTAGGCTTTTAGGAATCCATATTCTGCTATTATTCTTTTTTTTAAAAAAATTCTTTTTTTATTTTAAAGAGAGTAAAACAAAAGAGGACAGATCTAAGCAGATCAGAACAGAACAATGTAAGCAACACAGCACTTCACAAGACAATTGGATATTAACAGTAGCTATCATAATGTCTCTTTCTTTGAGATAGCTGAGCTTAGCTTTACACACAATAATGTCAAACATAACAAAATAGAATAAAACCACTCAAGAGAATGAAAGTATTGCAAGGCATTCTGAACCAAATAACCAAAGATCTGCTATTATTCTTGAAGTCCATGTTAATAACAAATGTGTGAAAGGAGGAGAGAAAATTAGGCTGAATCTAATTTGTGTTAGAGCTTAGAAATCCCTTTAACCATCCTTAATATTGGTGGTTTGGGGTCTTTTTGTTTTTCTTCTATGTATGTTTCATAATTTCCATTTGTTTGCCTCACTTTTAGAGTCTAAAATAAGGTTGAATTTTGTCTATTGATTTACTACCAAAGCTGACTTCCTCCCACTTTTCCTTCACATGGGGAAAAGGTTAATCTCTTGAAGAAACATTTTCTTAAACAAATCGAAGTGCTCAGTTTCTTTATCTGTACTGGGGAGATTATAAGACACAGTTCTTAGTGGTTTGTGAAAATGACATTAAGTAAATAAAGTGATTAGTTCAGTGCCTGCATTACTGTATGTTTGATGGATATTTGCTATTGTTAATGGAAAGATGATTATTAGCCCCCAAATTTATAAAGTTTACTTCTAATATAATTTAGTAACGTTAGCCCCATACTATTATTTTGATGACAATATAATAGTTCATGAGATGAATAATAAGTAGACAAAAGGTGTGCATACTCAAGTATCAAAGTATCTGCATACTTAAACCTGTTAGGTTAAAGACAGGAAACTTACTTATCAGCAGTGAAAATCTTAACAGTTAAAGGTTTTAACTGTCCAGAATACTGACAGCACCAAATACTAGGGAAGATTTCTAGCAATAGGAACTCTCCTTCACTACTTATGTGAATGTACCATGATAGAGCTGTAGTGGAACATAGCTCTTACAAAACTAAACACATTCTTATTAGGTGATGTAGAAGTCATTCTCCTTGAAATTTACTCAAAGGAACTAAAAATTTATTTCCACTTCAAACTTGTACATGAGTATTTATATAATATATATTCTTGATTATTAAACTTGAAAGTAACCAAAATAATCTATAATATGTAAATGGATAAGTCAGTTGTGGTACATCTAGATATTGGACTATTGGTCAGTGCTCAAAAGAAATGAGCTTTTAATCTTAAGAAGACATGGAGGAAATCCATTAAGTGAACACAGCCAAGTTGAAAAGGCGATACTGCATGATTACATCTATACGACATTCTAGGAAAGGCAAAGCAGTACAAAGACAGTACAAAACTTAGTAGTCAGAAGTTAGAAGGAGTCAGGGATTAATGAGTGGACTACAGAAGATGTTAGGGCAGCGAAACTACTGACTGACATTATAATGTAACATTCCATGCATACCATTACACATTTGCCCAAATTAATAGAATGTACAACACCAATGTGAATCTTAATGCAGTCTATGGGTCTCAGTGAAAATGATGTGCCCATGTAGATGCATGAGGTAAAGAAGGTCCCACAGTGGTTGGTAATGGGGGAGACTGTGTGGGAGAATGTGTGGGGGCACAGGTAAGTGGGAACTCTCTGTGATTTCCCCTTAATTTTGCTGCAAACCTTAAAACTGCTATAAGAATCAAGTCTAATAGAAGTTTAAAATTATTTTCCATTGGGCAATCAGCAAGTGTTATCATTTCATATGTTCCTTTTGGTTCAACAGTTTTTGAAATTTTCAACTTTTAGCATTATTAATGTGAAAGGAGGATCCATTTGATGAACATTTCCTTCTCCACTGATGAGGACATTTTGGAGACTTACTAGTTCTAAATGCTACACAGCTACCAATTTTCTTAATATCTTGTTTTTAATGTTCAAGAATTAGGACAGCCTTCCGAATATTTGCACATAAATCCACATGGAAAACATCTCTGTTTTAAAGAGTGTAAAATAACTAAAGTGAACTTTGATAGACTTCACTTGTAAAATCTACATAGTATCAAAAGTAAGAGAGATTACATATCTAGAAAAATGTCAACACTAAGTCTATCAGTCATAATAACAGTTAAATATGAGCAACAGGTCTTGGTATTTGAGCTCTGCAAAGGTAGATTTTATCCCCTAAACAGTCACTTAAACACACGCTTGTAAAATCTGTTCTGTGAAATTCAGGCCTGGCCTTAGATAATTTCTAGAATCATCATCAGTGGTTTATGAACATTCTGAGACTAGACTAAATTTTTAGACTAAATTATAATTTCTCAGCTCCACAGTAATGCAAAAACCAAATTCAGTAGAAATTTTACTTTGAAATTCGATGTTTTCCAGGTCTAGTAATAGGTGTTTCAATCCTCTGTCTCAGTGCTGGTCAGGGACAGTGCTGCAGTACCCAGCCAGACACAAGATCATGATGAGAAATACCTGGTTCTCTACAGTATATTGTGTTGCTAAGCTGTGACGTTCAGTAGTTCTGTGGATCAAGTGCTTTGTCAATTTAAGATGAATTTATTGGAATAGAACTCCATCATAGGTTCAGGAGCATCAGTACTTTGTTTTCTCTGAAAAAATTTAAGTATTTTAAATTACCTGTATATCTACCTGAGGGATGGTTCAGACAGAGGGGAATGGGTATAACCATGCATCCTCTGTATGTGATAGAAGAATCTCTTCTAATAAATTATAATGTGCTCATCATTTAATTCCCCAGTCTGAATGTCTATGGGAAATGGCAACAAATGTTTAAGCTGCTTAACCTGGTAGTCCAAAGTGGGCAATGAAAAGCCAAGAATAGAATAAACGCTTCACAGAAGCATTGAGGTCCTACCGCAAACACCGTTAATGACAGATGTGGGCTCCTTGGGAAAGCAGAAACCATTGTCATAGGGTGAATAGAGAAAGTGTTGGCTCCTTTTGAGAGGGGGATTCTGGGAGACAGTCACAGTTAAAGCTTCTTCAATGATTTTCAGATGTGAGATAACAACATTCCTACGCATGTGAATATGACACCTACAGTAAATGTAGAGAAGTTAAACAGTTTGCAGGTAAGCAAGGTAACTTCAGAGAAAGCTGGGGCAAAACGGAGAAAGCCCAGGAAATTCCAGGAGACATGTTTATTAGGGAGACACTACCTTTGTGAGAATCAGTATTAAATGTACAATGACATAATTATGTGAGTATTTAGTTATTTATTTATGTGGGCAGTCCCGAGGATTAAAACCAGGACCTTTGCACTGAGCTAGGGCTTCAACCTTTCTTTAATTTTTTTATTCTGAAACAAGGATTCATGAAGTCATTGAGTTGCCCAGGTGAGACTCAAACTTCAATCCTGGTAGGAATAAAAGCCTGCAGTGCCATGCCTGGTTCAGAACAGCTTAATTTTTGATTTTGTATGTTGTACCAGCTAATGTTGATTGTTAGTTTGATTGGGTTAAGAGCCTCTTGGAGAAGATTTCTATTTTTTGCTTTGTTTATCTTTCAGGGTGGTGGTGGAGGGATTGTTGGAATTGACTATTAATGGAGTAACTGTTAACTCCACTGATGAATTCATAGCTGAATAAGCTGTTAGGAGGTGGGTCCCTGTTGAAGGAAGTAAGTCATGAGGGTGCGACCTTGGGAACTATTTCTGTCCCAGCCTCTTCCTCTCGGGCTCTTATGCTGCTCTCTGCTTCCCAAATGCTATGAGTTGAGCATCTTTCCTCCACCATGATGTTTCTGCCTTGGGGCCAATAGATCAAGGACTAATGCTTCTGATGCTGTGAGTCCAAATAAACTTCTTTTTCTTTAAGTTAAAGATGTTAAAAAAAAAAAAAGCCAGGGATTTAGCTCAGTAGCATAAGCAACTACCTGGCAAGCATGAGGTCATGAGTTCGATCCCAGGTACCCCCCCCCAAAAAAAAATTGAAAGTTCATTATTGGGCTAGGGATTTAGCTCAGCAGAATAAGTGCCTACCTGGCAAGTGCAAGGTTGTGAGTTTGATTCCTGGTACCAAAAAAAAAAAAAAAAAAATGTCATGCATTTTTTGCCAGTAACAAGAAGCCTACCCAAGTTCTAATTTTTAGAAGGAAGTTGTGTGCTTGGTTCATGCAAACATTCATGGCTCAGGCTGATAAGGGCTTTCCCATCTTCAGTCTGTGGCTTTGGAAGCCACCTCTGCAGTCTGTACGAACAACATCTTGAAGCCTGTGTGTTGGAGGTCCTAATGGCCACACTGAAAGTGGCAAATACATTTTCCTGCTGACCTGAATTGACAAAGTCACAGCTATCCTCAAGGAGGGTGACAAGCAGAGGCTGGTTGTTTGTCTAGGAGGAAAACAAAATGCATATGGGTATAAATGACTCAGTTTACCATATAGTAGAATTATTCATTTTGTTTTGTATTGTATTATTTTGTTTTGTTTGAGATGAGGACTTACTGTATTGCCCTGGCTGGCCTTGAATTTAGTCTTCTTGCCTTTGCATCCTAAGTAGCTGGAATTTAGATTTGATTTATAAAGAAATAGCGGTAGGCAACACAACTGGGAAAAAGATATCTTGGAATGAGGCATAAAACTTTGAAACCTTCAGAGAGATCTGGTCCTAGAATATTTTACAAGCTCAAGTTAATGAAAGACGACAGCTTGGAAGAAGACCTTGGAAGTAGATATTCTTGTAGGAGTTTGGGAAGGGATGTGGAGAGTTTGGGAAGGGTAGAAGCGTTTTTTGATCCTGGGAGGGTCCAGTATGTGATGTTACTGAGTATGTTGCATACACTGTGTTGGAAACATGAGGTATAATTCTCAGCAAGGAGATGAGCCAGTAGCTTAATAGGGCAACAACTTTAAGATCTAACCTTCCTAACAAGGATAAGAAAGTTGATGTTTGGGGGTTAACTCAACATGGAACAAACAATAATAAAAATGTGTCCTGAATCCTAGACCAGCAAAATCAATGAGCAACCCCATCACCAAGCTGGATGTTTCCACGTTGTTGAGGACCCTTCATCGTGGGGCTGACCGGAGATGCACACTGAGTGACAGGAGACTCACTAAATCTGAGACAGCCCTGCAGATCACATTATTTGTCATCCTTGCTTCATTTCCTGGGAGTCTGTCCAAAATAGCCTCTAGTCGTGTTGTCTGTTCAGCTAAGTGTAAGAAAAATACTGTGCGATCTCTGAACATGCTGCCCATTTTAAAAGTCTTTGCAGATCATTTATTTAGAGGTGTTTCTTCTTTTTGTCACCTCTTTAAAAGTCAGGGGCTCCAGCAGAGCACATAGCGCACCAGGTCATTCTCACCTCCAGTCTTAGGACATTCAATGTTGGGCCACAGCCTTATTTGCCTTGCTCTGACCATTTCAAAGCCACCCTTCCTCTTTGGGGCTGTCCTTTCTTTTTATTGTTTTAAATGCTACTGATTCACTCATGAAGGCACTGATTCTAAACACATCCACAAAACTAACTGTAGAGTCTTTTTTTTTGAGACACTATGGCTTAAATCACAGCTAGAAAGTGACCTGAAACTCAAGTTACCTGTCTTAAAAGTGTGGATATTTTTTCCTACATGAAGTCATAATCGGCCTGAGTTACTTTTCTATGAAGACAGGAATAAACTAGTTTAAACACAAATAGATCTAAACAGGGTAAGGTGTGTGTGTGTGTGTGTGTGTGTGTGTGTGTGTAGAGGAAGGAGTTGTAGAGAAATGATAATTAAAAGCCCGTGCAACTGGAATGACTTTACACATGCCCAACATCAGGCCAGAGCCAGGCTTTTTAGCTGTGAGAATGAAATTCACAAGATTCCTGAGGGTGAAGCAGATGACGGTATTACCTGGTGACCATTTTAGATCCACTACTCATGATCCAAAGCCAAAGCTTGGATCACCATACATGTAAAGGATCTTAATCCAGATTTTATGCTGCTGCTGATGCCACATGGAAAATGAGCACATGGTAGATAGAGTACACTGATGTCACCAACGCTTGGACCGTAGATAATGTAATTGCTTGATGAGGAATGAAAATGCTACCTATCTAATATCATGGCCATATTGAAAGGATATAGAAATAAATATGATAGGTTTTGAGGCTAACATAGATGCATAAGTATATATATATATATATATATATATATATATATATGTACACATATAGAGATATACACACAAAACCAGAGATTGGTCTGGAAATACCAGGTCTCTCATCAAATATTTTACTTCTTATGTAATATGATCCATATTTTAGCATTCATGTAGTTCCTGATCTAAAGAACTGCTTGATTTAAAAAAGATATTTAACACTTACAATTTATCTCATTGCTTTGAAGAAAATTTCACTTTGTTGAATGATAACAGCTTTGGGAAAGCTTTGAAGAGGCAACATTAGAAACTCTCTCATAACTGGTTTCAATAACAGAAATACTAGAGAATAAAGGCAAACAACTGAAAGCCTCATGGGAGAGTTTCCTCATCAGATCTGTGGTGGTTTTCGGTGATGTGTTAGGAAACATGAATAGGAATCAATTGTGTAGTATCGTGGGGTTGCTGAGTAGAGAGTTTGCAAACAGATTGTCTGAACTTGACTCCCACCATGACAACTTTGCTAGAAGTTGGGAAAGTTAGTGGAATTTTGGTGTCTACTTCTAAATTAATCCACCAAAAGCATTTAGAGTAGTCTTGACCTAAGATTTGCACTACAGTAAATGTTGGCTCACATTATTGTTCAAAATATCATTATCCCCATCCTTTTATTTATTATTAAAATTTTTGACCTACTATGTGCCTGTTTTAGAGGTGTCTTATTTTCCATTCATTATCAAAATGCTATTTGATTTTATAATTTTTCTAATATCTGATTCTTTTTTGCTACATATTAGTTACTATTACCATTTTTGCAAATAGACACAGAAGATATGTGGAATCCATACATAGCAGTTGTAAGTGTCATTTGGACAGGCAATATTCTTGTGCTTTGAGCTTATTCAGTTTAATCTTAGGTGACCTGTCTGTAACTGATTCTGACAGAGCATGCGCACAATATTGGCATGAAAGATGGGGAATCCAGAGTTGAATGTGTGGTCTGACCTCACATTGTCACTATCTTGGAATCCACTTGATCTGTACTGCTAGAACCTGAAATGTTCAGAGGGAAACTTTGCTCTCTAGTTCTCACAGATTATAACCAGCTACCTCAGAAATGTTTCGTGCCAGCAAAGGAGCCTACCTGGAGAGGGGCGACGTGGTCTTCTAAGGAGGAAGTCTGCCAGCGACACAGCAGAAACTGTGCCAGCTACTTGACAATTTTAGAGTATGGGATTTCTTTTTGGTTTCCCCAGGGATTAGCCAATCTAGGACAGGTTATTGTGCCAGGCTTATGTTGAGATTTCAAAACTCCAAAATTAGCTAACATTGTTTGGTGTTGAAAACCTGGATTGTTTCCACCAAAAATAATGTTTTATCTTGCCACTTCTCCTCTACTCAGGGCAGGTAGGCAAGAAAATAAAACAAAAGTTACCTAGATTAACAAATAAATGGTAAAACTCTCTCCATTTTCAGATGATATTTTCTTTCATATGTATTTGTATTTAGAAATCCCAAAAACATTCATCAAAAATCCAGTGTAGATCCAAGAAGTGAGTTCAGCAAGATGGTAAGTTACAAGATCAACATACAGAAATGTACTAATGAATAAACAAAACATGAAAGTAAAATAATAATTCTATTTGCAATAGTTTCAAAAAGAATGAAATATACATTTACCATGAGAAGTATAAATTTTATATTGTGAGTATTATAAAACTTTGTTGAAGGGAATTAAAGGACAAATAAATAAAAAGACATATTCGTGAACTGGAGATTATAGTACTGTTGAGATTGTAATGCTTATTAAGTGATCTACAGGTTCAACGCATCCCCTGTAAAATCTCAAATGATTTATTTGAAGAAATTGACAGATTAATCTTAAAACTCAACAGAAATTCAAAACATACGTACATACAACTTAAGACCATCTCGAAAAGGACAAAGTTAGGAGATTCACACTTCTCATTTTCAAAGCCTACTAATCATCGTAATCAAGACAGTGTAATGTATGATACAGACTGACAAATATTTGAATGAAATTGTATTGGTGGTCTAGAAATATGTCCTGATATCTATGATAAACTGACTTTTAATAAGATTACTGAAACAATGGGAAAAGAATTTTTTGACAAGTGGTGCTGGAACAACTATATATTCATTAGATATGTGAAAGAAAATTAACTAAAATGAGTCAAGGATCTAAATATAGAGAGAAAACCATAAAAATCTTAGACAAAATTATAGGCACAATCTTTGTAAACTTAAATTGAGCAATTAGATATGACACCAAAGCACAAATTACCAAAAAAAAAAAAAATGTGGATAAATTGAACTTCCCCAAATTAAAACCTTTCCGTTTTAAAGAACAATATCTAACAAATAAAAAGACAGTGCATGCAATGGGAGAAATTTTTCTTTTTCAAATTTGTATCTAATAAGAAACTTGTATCTAGCATATGTATAAAAAAGAACATCTACAACCAAATACTAAAAAGAAACTAACTCAATTTAAAAATGAGCAAAAAATCTGAGTGCACAGTTCATAAAATAACCATGTGAAAGATACTCAGTGTCATTAGTCATTAGAGAAATGCTCACCACAACCATAGTGAGATACTGTTTCACACAAAGATGTCCATGGTAAAGCAGCTAATAACAAGTGTTGGTGAAAATGGAAAGAAATTGGGATGCCCATTCAATGTTGGAGGGAATCTAAATTATTCGGGCACTTTGGATAGAATTAGAAAGTTTCTCACACAGTTAAACATGGGGATCTCTAAATGATACATCAATTTATTTAGCATATACTTAAGAGACATAAAGGTGAAGGTTCACACAAACATTGGCACACTAATATTTATAGCTGCATTATTCATGAATTTCCATCAACTGATAAGTGGATAAATAAAATGGTGAATAGCTATGTTTATCCATTTACTGTAAAATATAAATCTGTAGTAAAAAGAAATGAAGTGACATGTGTGTTACATTGTAGGTGAACCTTGAAAATATGAAAGTGAAATTTGCCTGTAATGAAGAACAACACTCTGTATGATTCCACTTTTATAAAATATCTCCAAATAGATGAATTTATAGTGACCAAAGTAGACTAGTGGTTACCTGAGCCTCAGAGAGGGGATTGAGAGGTGAGGATGGAAAATGGGGGTGACTGTAACTAGGTATGATATTTTCTTCTGCAGTGATGAAAATGTTCTAAGCTTTTGATGACAGTTGTACAATTCTATGAATATACTACAAATTTTAAAATTGTACAGTTTAAGTGGCTAAATAACGTGGTACATCACTTATATTTTTATAAAACTATTATGTTTTAAATTCCTGATAATAGGTGACATTTATTTTGGTCATAGTAATACCCAGTAAATCACTGCATTTGATTTGGTGACTGGACTGTCAGCTTTCACATTTTTGCTATACTGTGCCCAGGGCAAACACTTATATGTCTTGTTTAGGTTCCCTAATGGTAGAGCTGGGACCCCAGGCTGGGGGTTCATTAGGAGCTGGTTGTCTGTACTCTCACAGCGTGGCCATTTACACATTGGATAATGTCTTCCTGTTTTGTCCTGTGCCGGAGTGTTACTTTTAAATAGCACAGTGAAGTTTTGCATTATGCAATTTATTATTTACAATGCTGAATACACTGCAAAAACATTGTTGAATTAATATTAACCCACATGCTAGGAAGGAAAATGAATTACAGAGTATATACCCCGTTCAAGGGGAAATACAGCTATTTAAAAAGTCCATTTATAAATCATCTAATATTGCACTGTATTTTAGCAAATGGTAGACTGGTTTGTTTTGCTCAATATGGAATACGAGGATATGAGAGCCCTAGGTTAGGGGATTAGCCTATATGGGAGTGCCTCTCAAAACACCAATACATTTTAAAAGAGCAAGGAGGTAACAGGACCCCCTCAACTGTATTTAGAACTTGCTCGAAGAGAAGACTGTTACCTTTCATCTCCCATTCCTGGTCAGTGTAGGAAGCCTAGCACAGTGCCTGCCTGAGGTTTGCTGATACTGAAAAGACATGAGAAAGTTTTAATTCTTTGTTTGTTTGTCTGTTTACAGCTATCCACTTCAGAGGCAATAAGTTTTTATAAATGTCTGTATTTTGTTACTGTGCACCCAGAGGCTAGGTTGCTTTTATATTTCCCTAGTGGTTTTTCTGAAAAAGAATGATCAAGAAGTATACTTAAAGTTTTTTTTTAAATGTTAATATGTGATTCAGCCCCACAAGAAAAAAAACCATTTTTTAATTGCTTAGTATGAAAATGTTGCCAATGTTGTTTTTAAGAGACTTCCATGAAAATATTTGGAGACAAGATTTTCCACCCCATTTTTCATCTTTGCACCATTTTTCATCTTTGCACCATTTTTCATCCACTAGTGCTGACAATTGGCTAGTCATCCCTTAAAATGGGGAAGGGTGTGCAGATTTTAAAGGATCAGTTGTTTTTTCCATCATTTAACTTGAAAAAAAAAATACTATTAGGAGTGGCACACCTATCAAAAATTCCCTTGGAGTCAGGGATAAAAGTAGTGCAATGAAAAAGAAACAAACAAACCAACCAACCGACCCCTGGGTGAGAACACACAACCCACAGAGAGATGTGTGTGCTCATGTCCGGTTGTGACAGCCAGTCGTGGAAATGGAGTGCTTGGTGCCCTGAACTGAGATCATTCCGCAGGCAAGCATGGAGCCCAGTGCAGAATAAAGCTTTCCTAAGCTCCACCCCAAAGTGTGGTTGCCTTTGTCATTTTAATTGGTCCGTGTTTGTGAAGTGGGGCCTCTATTTACTTATAGCTCGGGGCTTGTGTTTACCAAGCCTGGTGGAGGCCAAGTGACAGGGCTCCTGCGAGGTCTCCTGCTGTATCTTGAGGCACTTTTCTTTTCAGTATCTGTGCCTGTCTAATTCGTGAGCTTCTGTGAAGCAAGCACAGGAGGGTACAGGCCTACAGGGAGGAATTACACCTAATTACTCAAATAATTGCTAGGCTGTTGCCTTCTTAGTCACTGAAAATAATTTCCAGGTCCCTGGCTTTTATAGATAGTCTTCTAGAGGCAGGAGGACACAGCCCCCTTTTTAACTCAGCCCATTCACTCACAAAATCAGAACACTCGAGCCTGCAAAATTAATAAGCACCACTTCCATTACATATATTTTAGGTTGTTGTTGCCGTGGCGATAAAGTCAGGGACATTGAATCTCCTCTGTCGAGCCATTGTTATCATCCCTGGCCATCTGCTGCAGAGGGGTGATATTCCATCTCATTTGCATGATGACTGATATATGGGCGGTTTGGAAGGACATATGCCACAGCAATCATGTGATGAAAATTAAAGTGAAAGTTTTGGGCCCAGAGCCGAAAAAAATCTGTGTATGCGCATGAGGCTGTTGATGTGCAAATGTGAATCATATTGAGAAGGCCTGAATAGGGAGGTGTGACGTAAGGAGGGTTACACACGCAGGTGCTTATCTCTAAGCACTCAGAGGCACTGGATGTCATATCATGGGAACTACCTTTCAAAGAAACAGCCTTCGTGTGTCCTTTCAACACACGAGGGAGGAGAGAAATAGAAGTTTTGGAAATACACAAAAAAGTAAGTTTGAAACTTTTCAACGGCATCCTTTCCACTCTGGTGTCTGAATCCCTCAGACAGTGAGCAAGTTTTCAGGTCTTCAGTCCTAGCAGTTACTTTTGTTTCGGGCCAGGGGGGTTGGTGGGGTAGGGGGTGGAGGGTGTTACCAGAGGTGGAAGTTCAGAAGGGTTTCTCATGTTTGTTTGGAACTTGTTTTTGGTTTCTGCTGTGATGTATACTTGACATTATTTTAAATGTTATTTCTCTCTCTCTCTCTCTCTCTCTCTCTCTCTCTCTCTCTCTCTCTCTCTCTCTTTCTCTCTTGAAAAAAAGGTTATTGTATCTGTTTTGAGCAGGATTTCAGAATAACATGTCATGGTGCAATTGCATTTTTACTGGATCAGTAACGCCTTTGTTCATATACATTTTTGAAATGTGTGAATTTGAAACAGAGACTCTTTGATAAGAGATGAGACTGGGTATATTTTTTTTCTCTGCAGAAAAGTACAGTTGAACTAATTTTTAAGATCACAAAAATTGCCAGCGATATCTCAAATTGGACATGCTTTCAGAATTGAGATCTTGGTGGGATTGTTGACATAATTTTGCACGAAAAGCCATTATCAAAAAGAAGTTTCATGTATTCCTTTTTTTTTTGAAAAGTCAAAATTCTGATATTAGCTATACATAAGGTAAAGAGTTTGTGGGAAGTTTCTAAGAAATTTAGATTGATGGGTGTGATATATATAATTCTGTATTTAAATATTTAGGACATTAAATAATAGCAGTCACCTTAAAAAATGATGGTTTCTTTTTGATAAATGTAGATGTCAAAAGGCTATTGAGAAAGTTAAAGAGCAATATTAGAAAAGATTGAAGAATGAGAAAGACAATACTAACATTGAAGAAAATTTTGCAGGATGATTTCAGTGAAATATTTCTTAGTGACAGAGAAAAATTGCAAATAGCTTGATAATTAGTACCTTGCCTCATATTCCTTTTGTCTTAGCAATACATTTATAAGGATGCTTGCTTTGATATACATGGAAATAAGCAAACTTCTCTAAATAAGTGTAGTGATCATAAAGCATCAATGGGCAAAAAGTGTAATATAACTTCTTCAGTGTTAATTTTTTTTTAAAGGTTTATTGTCACAAAAAAAGTTGCACCAAATTATCTTCCACAATAACTAACATTGAAAAATCCAATACTTTATAATTTTGTGAAGAAATCTTGAATATAACTATGTGCACTATCTTTACAATGGGGGAATAATAAATTGTAGGAATAATCAAATTCAGAATCTAAAATAGGACTGAGATTATGCTTTCCTTAACTTTGTTTTTATTTTTCCTTGCAAATATCCTCTTCAGAGTTTCTACTTTGGTGCTTGTAGCCTAAGATTACCAGTGTTCTCTTTTCTCCTTCTTCTAAATATTCAATTACTCAGTGATGATTATTATGTGGCCTTCTTAGTTTACTAGAATATTAGATTAATATAGATTTCTTGTGCCAAATTAGCGGAAATCACTGTTGCACATAAGAGTGATTCACTCTTTTTTAGTCATATTTATGTTACAGCAGGAGCATCATTTTAAGCTTAAAAGCTTTTATATTTTAAATTAGGATACACTGTACCTCGGAGAGAATGGGGTGTCTGTATTCAAGTTATTTTAAAATGCACTGGAACTTTTATGAGATTCTAATTTTCTTATTTTTAAAGGAGACTTTTTGGAGTGGCTGTTGCTATTGTGCTGTAACAGTGTGATTTAAAATTTTGTGGCTTCTCTTAAGCAATTGTAAAGTGATCTAGGAAAAAAATAGAAAGTTTGGAACTGTCCATGGTAGCTTGTTCCTTAAAAGTTAACTTATAAAATGCATATTTATATTCTCTGTGTAATTAATTTATTACCATTTTTAAAGGTTGGATTTAAATTCTTAATAGATAAATTAACCTGGCAGATACAGCAATTATTTGCAAATAATGTAACAGTCTTCCTCTTATAGCTAAGTTGCAAAACTCAGCAGAACTTTTAACTTTCATAATGTTAATGAGTGGTCTTGTTTGCAGCTTTAAACTATTTATATGTTAATAAATAAAAACACTGCTATCAAATATATAACTCTTTATGCTGACATTAATACCAAGGCACTGTGCAAACAATCTTTATGGTAGTAGAGCAATGTGAACAAATATCAAAAACTATAATTTGTATGACTTTATTGCTCTTGAAATTAATTCTTGTCCTTATGTGACCTGCCATATCTGCTATAGAAATCCAAAAGATCATAATTGTTTGGTATGAAATGCAAAAAGAATAGTTAAATTGAAAGTTTAACATCATGAAATTCAAAATCCCAAGCGGTATATAAACATTAAAAGAAACTTTGGACTGCTAATCCTAGGAAATGAGTTTTATGGATTGAATTCAACAAGGCTTCAGAAATGGTTCCATCTGCTGCCTAGCAGCTGGTGAAAGGATAAATTTAATTCATTAATTCATTTGGAAAAAAGGATCCAAGTAGTAAAGACTTCATTGCTCATAATGCATATAGGTGAAAACACAAACTGAAATCTGGTTCATTTGAGCACCCTAGATAATGAGTTATGTTGCTGTACCTTTTTGGTAAAGGTCCTAGTGATCGTGTCAATACGGCATTCATTTTTTTTTTTTTACAACAATAACCAATCATTTCTAGTCATTTTGATGATTAAAAAAGCTCAGGGAAATTTAAAGTTTTAGTATTTAATCTAGAGACCCACGGCATTATAAATTACGCACCTTCTCATTTCACTTAGCTCTATGTGGGAGGTAGTGTGTATATCTATGATTATAATATGGACATATAGATACATCTGTGCAAATATATTGGTAAAGTATATATTCAGCTTCACTGATATCTTTAACTTACTTGACATATTTACATTAGGCCAGCATCCCCTTCTATTTGTTGAAATATTGAAAATTACTTTATGTTTATCATTAATACAAGTAAATCACATTTAGATTCGAAATTTATGTTTATTCAAAGGTTCCATATAAGATTCAAACAACATTGGTTTCATTTTTCTCTTTTTTATACTTCAGTTTCTTTTCCAATCACACTCCTCAGAGGGCTTTAAAAGATTAAAAAGTGGTACCTTTTCCCATTCCCTCTGCCATGCTAATTATTTTGGCATAAGTAGGTAAAATCCCTAAGACATGGGGGGAACATTTAATTGGCTGAATTGTACAGGACTTTTTAGTGTCTTTATATAAATATAATGGAGGTTTGATGCCAAGTTTTTGAATCACTTACATTCAATCAGTGAAATAAGGTATTAGAAAGTTGAGGGCATAGTGCTTTAACTTGTAATCATGTTGGTGGATTTTTTAAACTGCTAGCATTTTAATGAGAGTGAGGTTTGCCTTAGAAGTACAGTATATAGTTCACCTTTTCTGAAAAGGTAAATGTTTCCTGGTTGCCAGTTAATTGATCTGTGATAGAGACAAGAGTATCCCAGAGAGCAAGGCTGCTTCAGTAGCTAGTGTCCATTTTAGCCATTCTTTTTGGATGGTGATTTCATGACTGATGTTTTGACTTTTTCTCTGTGGCCCAGGGCTCACTGTGGTGGGTTTGTTGGATTTACTATAAAGGTTCTATTTGCACCCTGTGGGTTGGGTTAAGAATCAGGGTTTATGCATTTACTTGTACTGTTGCATTGTTTAGACAGCTTTGCTTTAGTTTTGATCTTTTTTCTTTTTTTTTTTTTTTTTTGCCTTTGAGGCTCTTCCACAGTGTCAGCTGCTGACTGATAGTAGGAAAACGGCCTCATGGTGTGAATGAAAGGGACCTAGCGGTTGGTAAACAGAGATAAGGAATAAATAGAGCACAGGCAAAAGGAGATAGTTCTGTGGGGGCCCAGATTGCTGCCAGTCTGTTCAAGGGAGATGCAGAGCCCGTCCTTTTCCCAGATTAAATTAGTGTGCGAAATCTCCAGTGACCTCCTCCCCTTCTCCCCACACTCTTTAGCCAAGCTGAACAGCCTTTGCTGTAAAGTATTCATTTTATCCAGGGACAAGCTGGACAATAGAACTCTCCCTGATACTTATGGACAGCTGTCTTCATTCATAGTACTCTCAGCATTTCATTTTTCATAGGAGTTAAAAGGATTTTTACCTTGGAACTCAAAAGGGGCTCAAATGCAACTTTGCCAGTTCAGAAACTGCTTGGGCAGGGGGCAGGACCAAGGGTGGGGGGCAGCTAGCAGCAAGAAGAAATGGCTCAGGAAAGCAATTATTTTTTGTTGTGCTTAATATAATTACACTAAGAAATTTAATTTAAAAACCGGGTTACTTGTTGAGAGGAAATATCTTTGATCCTGAAAGTTTCCTAAAATTAAGCTCATCAGTGCAAAGTAGACAATTCTTCATCTTTACTTGCTCTGCCCGCCTTTTGGCTAAATATACATGCATTTTATTACCTGTGAATAAGCATGAGTAAACATTAAGCCTGTAAGATACTTCGGTAGTCCAATTTTTTTTTTTTTTAGTGATTTACTGCAAATATATTCAGCATTTGACTGATTAAATAGACCTTCGGCAACCTTGAGGGTCACTGTGTAGAGTGTGTACATAGAAAATGCATCAGCCCATTGTACCCTGGCAGCTAATGAGATTGGTCGTTAAGTAAATGACACAAAGCTTACAAAAAAAGCTTACAGCTCACTAGAGTATCACAGAGTGTCCCTGTACACCACACAACGACACAGACACTGGACTAACCTAGCCCACCCTGCTTTATTCTACATCACTGCTTCCCTGATGTCAGCGTGAGAGCAGAACAAAGGCTAGGAGACACCGGTAAGTCAGCCTGGCAATTAAACCCCAGGGAGAAAGTGGAACAAATCTTAGCCTAACGGTGGGGCCGAAAGTCCGTCGTTTCTCGACAAGTAGGTCAGGAGGAAGGGATTTTGCTATCACTTCTGGAAAATGTTGCTCCAGTGATCAATGCTCTTGTTCTGTTGTTATTGTTGTTTCATTTTGCCATTTCACAAAAAAGTTTGTAAATTTCAAAAGTCAAGTGTACTCCAAAAGGCAGTGAACATGGATCTGAGAGGTCGACTGTGTGTTAGAGAAAGGGTGGTGCTTTCACAAAGCCCTGCCAGTCAGGTGTGTGTGCAGGTTTAAAAACTTTCAAATGCATGAGGCAACTTTAATTTTAGTTTGTCCTACTGTTTCTAAAAGGTAATGAAAACGTGGGGCGTGAATGTGCACAGTGAAGTTCATTCTTGATGATATAAAATTGTCCCAGCCCCTGGTATGTATTTAAAATATATGAGATAACCATTTCCATGATCAGTATCTTCAAAATCAATCAATCAAACACAACTAAACAAGAAAATAAAGCTCTTCTCTTCCGTGTGTATTTCAGTTCTCTTGAATCTGGAAACAAAATCATTGCTGAGAGCTTGTAATATTGAATAAGATTAGTGGTTATTTCCCTGGCTGTACTTGGGGGAAATCAAAGCTATCTGACACTGAAGCAGCGTTTCCTTTGGAAAAAATGCATTTGCAGTATTGAAGTGTAAGATCGCAGGATCCTTTTAGAGAAATATGGCAGCAGGAAGTTGCCAGAAAGTCTTATTTGCCTTGCTGAAATGTCTGTCCACCTTAGGTATGTGTATTCAGAGGACGTTTAGTTCAAGAGAGGATGATTTTGTTACAAGACATTCAGGTAAATTAAATGTTTTATTCTAAGAACTGTCAGTGGGGTTGTCAATGGTTTAATAAACTTGACATTCCCATTGGAAACATTAAAAAAGTATTGTTAACATAAGTGTGGTATTATAAAATAGACATATTCATAATATCAGTATCAAGGTTCAATTTTAAAGGCACTGCCATTTCATATTAGAACGCGTCATAATTGTGCTCAAGGATTAAAACTCTAGGTTATATAGAAATAAGCTTGCTAACTTGTGTTACTTTTCATGAAACATTTTCATCCATGTAAGGATATAAAGATATTTTGATACAGAATAGATAGCTTATTAATATTCATGAGAGTGATAATATATGTTCATGATATGTTCTGAATGATCATAGGTCACATACTTCTTTACTATTTTTGTCTTTGAAGTACTTTTCCTCTTTCGAAGGTATTCTCAATGCTCCTTTCATTTATACAATCTTTTAGGACGTGTGTGTGTGTGTGTGTGTGTGTGTGTGGGTGAATAGCATTTAATAAGATGTATTTTGAACTCCAAGAATTCTTTTCATAGTGAGCAAAATTTAGAAGGAAATAGACTTCCTGAAGAGGGTAGTATAATAATGTCTTGTTAATTTCAAGGGAAATATAGGTAGGGAATCTATATTTTGATTTTACTAAATTGGGGTTTTTCTAATATGTCCTTTATCTGTATGTCCTTCCTATGGTAGGAATCCTGGAAAAGCAAGCCTTCTGCAAATGGCTGCAATTGCTATCTACAATTTCACTTTTGGGCAGACTTATGCAACTACTTTATCCTCTCAGGCATATCCACATGTATCAGGTTGTCTTTCTGTGCTGAACATTTGCAATTTGAATCTTGTGTGTTATAATTTATTTTCTATAGATGTAATGTTTACCCTGTTAGTGCAGGAGTGAGTGTTTCACCAAACATGCGGTCCTTTTGGCTGCTGTACACTCCCATTCTCACGGGCACAGCAAAGGGTATGCAAACTTCACTGAAGTCCATAAGTTGCAACTCTGTGGAGAAAACTGGTTGGTCTTACTTTCAAAGAAATGTAACTGCCTTTCTTCAAAGCAAAACAGGGCTGTGTTGTAATTAAGATTAGAGGGCACAGATCATTACTTTTGCTTTATGCAAACTTGTTTCTAGCAGTACTGGTCTTTTATTTGAAAGATTATTTTTTCTCTTTCTGTTTTTCATTTTTTAGTTTAATGAAGCAAATCCTCCTAATTTTATCTGTTGTATAGTTCCCTTCTTTAAAAAACTTGAAGAACTTGGTTTCTGTTGAAAGAGGAAACTTTGTATTACTAAACTTTGATACCAGTTCACGTATTTAAAAAATGGATATTAAGCCCATTTGATTGAAAAGGTTTTAGTAGGTGCTATGAGCAATTTAGGGACCTTCTTAATGCTAAACACCCACCGTGTAAGACAGGAGATAAAACACTGCCTAGGGAATAAAGCAGTTACAAGTACGAGGGACCACAAGTCACAAGAGAATCTTCAATAGTCCCACCTCAAGTTTTGTCGTATGTCTAAAACCTGGTTCTTCCATTCAATTTGCGACTTTGGATAAGTTCTGTAGCTTTTCTGGGCCTCAGTTTTCTGTTCCTTTTGATGGGGGTCAAGGGTTTGGCACATGTGCAGAACCTTTGGGGTATTTTATTTGGTGTTTTTAACTTCTACTTGGAGTTTGAGACAGTAAGTGGACATGTCACTGTCGCATTGCATGCTTCCTGTGTGTTCGCTTCTACAAGTTCAGAACTTTTTCTTGTTTTCACTTTCAGAGCCCAAATTTTGTGAGATTTCTTGAAAGGACTGTGTCAATTCCATTTTACGTGACTGCATGCTCATGCCAAGTCTAAGGTAAAGTGTTCAAAATACTAAAGGCTTCTTAAGTATATATGATTAAATAGATGATTTCCATGCACATAGTTTTATTCATAGCTATCAAATGAGTATATTAGAATTCTATTATATTTCAATTTAAACTTTCTGTAAGCCAAAATATTTAATTTCCTTTATATTAAGAATGAAATATCTATAATTTAAATCGTTACTGCAAAGTTCTTTGACTATTTAGCTTATAGTTTATTTTTCATGTTCTTATTAATAATCTTATTTTTTGTAATTTCAAGCTTTTATAAATAAGTTTTTGACTTAGACTATCTTTTTGCATAGAAATTTTGAATTAAGTATAAATTTTTTCTCTTGAAAGACATTATATTGGAAATGTTTTATTTACCATCTACATAAAAAGTTTTACCTAGCTTATTATTGAACATTTTGTCTTTAAAATTTCATTCCTGTGAATTAAGAGATATATGATTTCCTTACAACCATTTGAATTTTGTTTTGTCAAATGTTGCATCATATTTATAAGTTTTCAGACAAGAATTTATTACTTTTTGATTTAATTCTCTAGATTTGGATTATAGGAATAATTGTTCTAATAGGCTTTGACTTTTATACTTAAACTGCAATTTCAAGATAATGCTGGTGCTAACAAGAATTTTTATTCTCGTATATTTTTTGTCTACAGGAAAATTTTATTAGTTCGTGAAAATGCTAATGCCTTCAAAGTTTTATTAGTGACTTATTTACATCATTATGTAGAACTAACTTAATAGTATATGCCAGAGAATTTTATTTGATTTATCTAGCATAAATACACTTCTAAATATCTATGTTAAATGCATGTTGCCTATATATACTTAAAATTTAAATGTTTTTTGTTTTCTGGGTTTAAATATGTATTGAAGTATTCTAATGAAGAATTACACTTGATTATTCTAGGAAATACACTGATTTTACTATTTTACAAAAATTCTGAATTTTTTTGTGTTATACCTTTTTGACCTCTTTCAAAATTTAAAAGTTGCATAGTTGCTTCAACTTAATTTTTCTAAAATTTGAGGATTTCCTTTTGCAGGGAGCATGGCTGAAGGCCAGTATGTAAAACTTCACCTCCTCTGTTTATCAGATGTGTCATTTATGAATTTCTGTCCATACTCATATTCATGCTTGACCTGACACAAAATCTAGTTATTATTACTTATAATGTTATGCAAAATCAGATCAAAATGAAATAGCTAATTGTTTAAATAGAATAATTAATATTTTCATTCTATAATATACATTTAAAAGAGTATTTTAAAAAGAAAGGCTTTGTTATTGAAAACAATTTGTAAAAGAATACCATAAGCTAGAAGGATGAATTTAATGTTTGCTTGTTTCTGGAATGTATCTGGTATGATTTAGAATGGAGATATTTACCATGTTAAATTTTCCTCTTTCAAATGTCAAACAATGGTAGGGAATTAGTCTCCACATTTCCACACTGAAGGGTGAAAATGAGGTGAGGAAGAAATATGCTCATGAAGAAAATGAAATCAGGAAAAGATTGAGGCTCACAATATGAGTAGTCTAGAAAAAGGGCAAAAATTAGGGTACACAATCTATTATATACAGGGCCCTTCATCTTTTTTTTTGTGTGTGGAAGATATCAGTGACTACCAAAAGGGTTAAAGAAAATGCATTCTGTTGCATCTGCTTACTAAATCCCTTACTTTAGTAGAAATTCAAATTTTGTAAAGATTATTCGTTTTATTGATGCATATAATTATAATCACAAGCCATCTGCTGATTTGGCAGGCATGGTTAAAATTCTCTAACTCTCATAACCTTTCAAGTACAGTGCCCTTGGGACTCTATTTCACTTTTATATTTTGGAAAACATGTAGGGACAAATAAGGACGGTCATCTGCAGAATGTCAGACCTGGTGAAATGAAAGAGTGGGGTCACAGTTGCTGTTTGGGTTATTTTTAATGCTACAGGAATTCATTTTCTTTTCTTTTTTTCTCTTCTGCTTCTGACTTCATGAAGGATTATCCTAGTTTCTAGGATGTATTCGGGAATTTTTTTCCTAGAGATTAAAGCTCTGTCACTTCATTCCCAAAAGGCAGGTTCCAAGTCTAACCAATATGAACACACAAAAAAACCCTCTCAGATTTTGCTCACATTGGCTTTTACAGGTAAATTCCGTGTATTTTAGGCTTTCTGAACCAATGAAATATTCCACTGTTTTTCTGAACAAGATTCAGTTGAATAACCTTCTAGCCTAGATTTCAAACTGTAAAACAGTTTGTACATATTGACATAGACATTTTAATTTAAAGGTCAAATTTCTAAGCATTATTTTTCTTTGGTGTGTGTGTGGGGAGGGTGTGTGAAATCCTACTCTGATTGTATTCCCATGGTAGGTATCATCATGTAGCCCTTCATTCCCACCATGAACACTTGGGATCTGATCAAGTTCCATGCCTGATTTACTTACATCCTTGGGAATATTTCTTCCATAATCAAACCTTATCACCAATAGGATTCCAAAGGTCGGGTTTCACAGAGTAGTCATTATGTAGGACCTATCACTAAGAAATGCACGTAAAGTAGAAGAGAATTTAGAGAAGTCATAGGTCCCCAGGACTTGGCTTCTTCACACAATGGAAACACAGGTACACAGTTCTCCTGTTTCTCTCTCTCTGTCTCTCTCTGTCTCTCACACACACACACACACACACACACACACCCCACACCCCACACCCTATAAAATCATCAACGAAAGAACTATTTCCCAGGGTTTGGCAGTTTAAAAAAACATCTTATTGTACCAATATTGTACATATGAAATTTTTTATAGCAATGATGAAATATATTATCACTATAATTATAGTAATAATAATAATAATCTTTAATATTTACCAAATTCTTACCCTGTCCGAGGCACAATGCTAAGTTCTTTGCACAGATTATATCATTTGATATTCATCATATTTGCCTCCCATCTTTACAGAGGAAGCAGCTAATGCTGAGAGAACTTAGGATGTGCTTCCTAGGTCACCAGCATGGCAGAGACATTAGTCCAAGTTTAAGCATCTCGTAACTATGTTTTTAGTCTTTCCCTGTGTGACACAGATTCTGGGGACAGAATATAGGTAAAAAGCCAGTGTCAGTAGCATCGTTGTTAAGTGACACAGAGTCACAGGTGTGCTTGAGTTTCATTATAGTTACGTATCAAGAAGTTTAGCCATCATGATAACATGACTTGACAAGTTGCTTTATTTTCCTTATCAATAATATTTGTCACAATAAGAGATCCTTTTCATCCCCCAAATTCTATAACTCTATGAACTTTTTATAATTAAAACATCTAATGAATTTGAAAAATAGTTCAAAGACAGCATAAGCACCCATTATACCTAAGACATGTATTTGGCATGCTGATTAACCTTGATTCAAGAACCACATAAACTTCGGATCTCTGCTACCCATCAGATCAGTAGTTAAATATTTAGCCAAACATCCAGAAATCTTAGTTCTCTGAGAATAAACATAGATATTAAAGCATCTGATAATGGGATTTTGCTTCACTAAGTATGTTGGTGTCAAGTGGAAAACATTTTTCTGGAGTAATAATAGTATGACTCTATGGCTGCAGTTAGGACCCGGGTCAACCCAGTACTGTCGCCAGGGAGAGGCTGTGTAATCTCACACATTTTGCTTCTCTGGTTTTCTCCATGAGCAGGTCATTAGCATTTTACTTGAAAGAAGGCTTTGCTCTTTAAAAAAATGTTTGGAAACATAGATTACAGGTTTCAAACATGTTTAGACATATTATAGTATTTGTTTTTGTACTTTAGATCTTAATTAGGCAGTTACTATTACAACATGCATATAGTTTCCTTAAATTATTATAGAAGATTAACCTGGGGGCACTTTTTCATGTTTTGCAAGTGCCACATTGAACGTACAGTGATAAGAAAAAAGAGTCAAGTTAATGAGGTTTGACAAAAATCCTTTAGAACTGAAAGTCTAATTAAAATAATTTAATTTTTCTCAGTATCTAGCAGAGAAATTTTGACCATATTGAGTAATGCTTAAGTTTTTGTTGAAAAAAAGAAAAAAATTTAAGAATGAAAGTTCCTATCACAATATTGTAACTGTGCTATATAGACATCACATCAGGTTCATCAGTTTAAAATATTTTATCCTAAAAATATTTTACTCTAGCAGAAGATGACTGAAATGTTGTTTGTATTATTTATATATTACAGTCTCCAGGAAAATGAAATAAAGAAAATAGAAATGGTAGAGCTAGAAAACTGTGAATAGGTTGTTTAGGTTCTGTACAATCAGTTGACTAGGAGCTACGTATGTGCCTTGAAGTTTTCTAAAGTATAGAGAATGAATATGAGCCACAGCAGAGACCCTTTAGGTCCTTGTCAGTCAAAGTAGAGCAAAGTGACACAGGCAGCCCTGCCAGCTTTTCGGTTCATTGTTCCTGTGACAGTGCCTTTGCACTGTATTGTGGTCTGGGCAAAGGTAAAACAGAATGGTGTCTCACATGACTCTACTCTGCTGCAGATCCTTAAAGCATTTGTGCCCAGGGCATCTCACCAGGCATAACCGATTCTATTTGTCTTCTAAGGGATGACCGCTTTGGCTCAGAGGTAGCACCAGGGAAGATTTCATGAAAGAGAGACTTAAAAAGTCCTGAATCCACTGTGAGGATGCTGAGGTATGATGTTAGGTTAGCGATGCTTAGGCAGGATGGTAAGTGATGTGTTTCCCTAACATGCATGAAGCCTGAGTTTGATCCTTAGTGCTGAAAAGGTCCTGCATTTATTCAGTAAATTCACTGAGAGTCTATTGTATTTCAGCAAGTGTCCAGCACTGAGGATCAGATGTGTATACTCACCAGAGTGAGCTGTACAAGCCGATGGGTCTCAGTACAGCAGGACCCAGCACAGAGTTTAGTCTAGGAGGTAGATTTAAAAACTCGGAGAGCCATAAATGACAGTCATTTGGCTTGGATAACTAGGTGAAAAGTTAACAAAGATAGGCAATTTGGAAGAAAGAGGTTAACTAGAGGAAGAGAAGGCGGACTCTCGTGCATGCTGAAAAGTGAGACAACCTTGTGTATACGGCTTATCTATGGGTATGAACAGGAAGTTCAGAGGTGAGGTCCAGCGTGGAGAGATAAATGTTTGGATGTGGTTGCCAAGGAAAATACACGAAGTGAGAAAAACCAAAACTGGGGCCTGCAGGAAAGAGCAACGGTGAATGAGAAGATGGAGAAAGGTGATTCAACAACCACCACCACCAAAAAAAAAAAAAAAAGTTTAGAGAAGGCTACAAAAAGCTGGGAATATCATGAAAATGTATATAAATGGTTTCTCAACAAAAGGCTGAGTTTAAATGACAATTAACTACAATTAATGACAATTAACAAGGGTTTAATATGTCAGAGGGAGCCTTGCTGGTAACCCTACCCGGAGGACCTTCGGTGGAATCAGGGGTTGGAAGCCAGATGGTCATGAGTTGTACAGGGAAAGAAAGTGAGAGGATGGAGGAAAGAAGGACTCTGGGAATTTCGAGAAGTTTGACTTTGAGAAATAGAGATAGCAACCCAGAGAGGAAATGTATGTTTATATACTGAGAAGAAGGAACCAGAAGAGAAAAGAAGTTGAAAAGTTTCAAAAGATGGATGTAAATGAAAAAGAAAAGAAAAAAGTGGAGGACATAAGAGGCAAGTGTACCAAAGAAAACAGAAGTAAAACCTACCCTTAGAAAGCAGGAGATTGCCTCTTTCTTCTCAAGCAAAGGGAAGAAGGAAGTGTTGGTGTAGGGAGTTAGGTTTGTGAGTGAAAGGATGAGCTGGTCACACATTCAGTTGATCGCCTCAGAATAGCCTGCAAAATTAGAAAGCAAAATTCCATATTGACTCAGGGTAAAAGGGCTATAAAGTGTAAGTCCCTTGAACATGTTCATTGGTATTAATTATTGAATTTACATTTTATTAAAAAGAAGAGATTCCACCTGACTCCTAAATTTCATTTGTAATTGATATTGGCACGGAGACTAGGAAGACAGCACAAGGAAATCAAAGAACTGGGGGAGGCAGGGATTTTCCTCTTGGATTGGAGCTGTCTTAAAAGATGCAGGCAATTAAGAGGGTTAAAGGGAGAGTGGAGACTCTTCTTCCATCTGGGGTAGGAAGAGCGAGGGAGAGGAGAGATTGGCTTTCCTCCATAAAGACAAGTGGGGAGTAATGAGTTTGGATCAGAGCAAACAGCAAATATATTTCTGCCCTTAAATCACTCATTTCTGTATTTTTCTTGTTTCACACTGGGGATAGAACTTCATCTGCCAGCTATCTCTTCACCTTTCCCGGCACACACACAGGATGGACTCATTTTGTCCTGTTGACTTCTGGTTAGAAACTGGTTTCCTTATTTCACACCTCTGTTCCAAGCTGTCCAAGAGCTTTCTATCATACGTAAATAAAATGTAAACTTCTTACTGAGATCTGTATGGATCCATCTGTTTTTAACAGACTTATTGAGACATAATTTACATACTTTACAGTTTACTCACTTAAAGTGTGTTCAGTGGCCTGTAGTATACTCATAATTGTGCATCTATAACCATAAATGAAACATTTTTATTCACCCCCAGAAAATGTCTGCACCTTTTATTTATCACTCTCCCCAATCCTGTCTTCTTAGCTTTAGACAGCTATCAATCTATTTTATGTATGGACATTTCAGATCGTTGACACACATTATATGGTCTTTTGTGACTATGTTTTCAAGGCTCATTTGTGTTTTAGCATATATCACTACTTCATTCCTTTGTATTGCTGAATAATATTCCATTAATAAGATATACCCAACCTTGTTTGCCATTCATTTCTTGATAGATATTTAGGTTGTTTCCACTTTATGGCTATGATGAATAGCAATACTATTAATATTTATGCACAATTTCTTGTGTAGATACATGCTTCTATATCTCTTAGTTGTTTATCTTGTAATCAAATTGCTGGGTTATGTGCTAAATCTATGTTTCACCATTGGAGGAAATGCTGATTGACTTCCCATGTGGATGAGCCATGCTATATTTCTACCAACCGTGCATAAAAGTCTGGTTTCTTGACATCTTTGCTGTCTTTGATTATTTCCATCTTATAGATATGAAATGGTATTTCATGGTGGCTTTGATTTGTATTTCCCCAGTGACTAATGATATTGAGCATCTCGTCATGTGCTTATCAGTCATCTGCAGATCTTCTTTGGAGAAGAGACTTTTCCCCATTTTGTGCTGGTTGTGTTGTTTTATTTTAGATCCAGGCGGCTCTAACTGCTTGCGCACTCTCCCAACCTAACGGCCTACATTATTTTCCCATAGCACCGATCACTGCTTCAAATTGTGTGTGCATGCTGATCCCTTAGCTTTGGGCTTCTGTTCCGTATTGGAGTACAGTATCTGTGTTGTCCCTTCCTGCATCTCTGCCAGCCATCCCGTGATGACGACAAACAGCTATGATGGAACACAGGGCTTTAGAGGTAGTGTCCAGCTCCCAGTAGATATAAGATCCTGCATAAGGACTCAGGTTCTCTGGTTTTATCCCCTCCATTAAAGGCAGGAATAATTAATAGTCTCTGAATGATACATTTTTCAGATTGATTTAATATGCACATAGTATTTATAACAGTACCTAACAAAGACATAACAACATAAAAATAATCAATAAATATTTGAAGGAATGTTAATGAATTGCCCTCCTAACCACATGCTGTCTTAAAGAACATCTCCAAAGAGTTACTCACTGTCATCAACACATGTCCTCATCAGACCACACAGTGGTTACTTTTGTGTCACACATTTCTGTGGTCTCTGTAAAAGGACTGGTCTCTACTGGGATCACAGAATTACATTGAGTGTCTACTGTGTTCTCTGCCTTCCTTCTGTGCCACGTGTAATCCCAGAGCTCTAGAGGGAAGTTCTGTTACTGTCCGTTTTTACCGGATCAGAAGCCTGATGATTAGGGAGGTTAAGTGCTATTCTGAGATCACAGAAAAGTATCAAGAATCAGAATTCAAACTTGGGTCAGTGTTAGTTTAGACAAAAATATACCAGTTTTGATTCTGCTGCCTTGGGCTAGTGCTCAGGGTCTCCATTCACCCCCAAAGCAGCTCCTGGGTGTTCCCCAACATACCGGTTTTATGGCTTTTGGCATATTTCAGATTGTCTCCAGCAACTCAGTACTTGGTACTGATTTTCCAGTGGTCTATATCCAGGTCAAAATGCAGTATAAAAGTTCTCATTCCTTGCTCAGTGGGTTTTTCTGTGGTTCTCTCAAGGAAGACTTGCAGACACACAGCTTCCTGCAACCTAAAGGCAGAGAGCTACACAGCAGGAAGAATAGATATGGGCTTGCATGGGAGCTCTTCCTCATGGTAAGACTTTAATTCACTCATTTAAAATTGGAACTAATAAAGTCAATACCTTAGACTGTTGTGTGATTTAAGTAGGTTAATTTAACCGTGAGATGCCTAGTCCAGTGCCTGGGTCAGTTATTGGTGTGCAATTCATGTAGCTATCATTGAAAGCCTCATCTGACTTTGTTTTCATCTGCTGTCTCCTTTGGACCATTAGCACCTTCTAACTACCTTCTATTTCCCTTTACCACTATGATCTAATTTGAAATCACTGTGTCCCTGGGTATGTTCATTGATATGTCCGTAATAAATAATATTGCCTTTTGTCTATTATCTTTTAATTTTATTTCCTGCATTTTCAGATCCACCCAATTTCATTTTTAAGGCATTCTTAACATGCCAGTCACTCTTCTAATTTTTAACATATGACATGCCAGACAATTACAGTTGCTAAACGTGTAAATTCCTTCCCTACGCGTCCAAGTTAATAGTAATGCGTGTTAAAGATACCATAGTGTTACATATGCTTTTTGCTCATCTGTTTTTTCTTAATTTGTAAAATGAATCTTAATTTATAAGCTGACTGCTCATAAGATTCTTGCTTGCTTCACTAATTTTGCATATAACATCAATAATACAGTGTTACATACATTAAACATTGCATTTATTAGTTTTATAAGTGATTCTAAACTATGTTTTCACCAACATCACTTTTTGCCATGTTTCACATATTTCATCTCCGAGTATTTAGTCCATTGTTTTTTCTAAAATGTGTATCATTGAGGCCGTAGTCTCATTATAGTTTCCTTTTTTCTTAATAATTAGTTATCAGATTCTCATTCAATGAGACAGCTCTGTAGCTGAGCTTCTGCTCATGGAATTGAAGCAGTGAAGCATATTCTTGACCACATGATCTTGCAGTCTAGAGCGTTTGTTCAAGGTGGGAGCGCATGCGAGGTTCTGGATAGGACAGGTGGAGCATCTGATGAGAAAACAGGTCCCAGGCTGAGGCAGAAAGAGTTAACAAGATGCAACAAAACCCACCCAGCTTCCTCTGAGCAAGGTCTTCTTTTCATGGGCATGCTTCTCATTCACCATAAAAGCACGTGATACACAGCAGCCCTTTAACACCAAGGTTCCATCGATCCTCTAAGGCATTTTATTCCTGCATGTGCTTTTTCAGAAAAATGTAATAAAACCTAAAAGTAGGTAAGGTGTGAACACATGGGAACAGAGAGAAGAATGGCAGTTGTTAGAGGTTGGGGAGGGGAAAGGCCAATGGAGAGACACTGGTCAAAGAGTGTGATGATTGAGTAAATGGTAAGTAGGTGAGATGATGGATACATCTGATTCCCTAAGCCCACATCGTGAACATTTACCATAGCATCACTTGGTTCCCCATAAATATGGACAATCGTAATTTGTTGATGTATAGTAAAGTAGATAAAATTCTAATTCCATTTGATTTATTTTAAGAAGAACACCAGGAAGCTCAGTTTCCCTCAGTTATCTGCCTGTGCTAATGAGGTGCTGTGATGTAGGATCAATTGGCTGATGAAAGCTAGTGAAAATAATAGACTACCACTGGATAAGCGCAGGACAAAAAAGACAGAAGTGACCTATACTGACCCTGGATTGTTCATGCGAGACAACAATAAACCCAATGTCCAAATACCCAGCTTTGCATAGATTCATGATAACTCTGAGACACCCTCCATGGACAGGGATCTGTTAGCAACCTGACGTTCACTTTCAGGCTCAGCTCATGACACCACATCTCTCCATTCTATTCTACCTTTACAGGGTCACAAATTCTTCTTTACTCAGACCGTGTGCCCTGATGTCTGTACTTTTGGGGAACTGTTTTTATCAAACTCATCAGATGATTCTCCTAAGCCATCAAGAAATCAATTTAGCACTCATAGCTCATGGGTGTAATCCTAGAACTCTGTGAGGCTGAACCTAGAGAACTGCAGATTCCAGCCAAGCTTTGGCAACTCAGTGACTTAGCAAGACATTATTTCAAAATTAAAAAAAAATTAAGAAGGGCTGGAGGTGAAGTTCAGTGCAAAGGTACTAGGTTCAAGCCTCAGCACTACCACAAAAAGAAAAAAGAGGAGAATAGAGGCCTCATGAAGATTTGAGTACAGAAATTAAAGAATCAATTAAATAATAGCCCATTACATTGGTATTAATCTAGTTCTTTATTTGTGATATTATCCTCTTGTATTTTGGTGAGATTGATACTTTAAAAATAAAGGTATGTGACAGAAAACCAAATCATTTTGATGGCGCGTTGATTACTTAAAACCTTTTTAGTGTATTTATTGGTATTTGTGCATAGAACCCTATTCTCTCAGTTTGACTGCCATATTGGGAAATAAATTCATGTCTCAAGACATAAAATTATCTCTCCTGACCTAGAAGATCAATGCTGGAGCACCTAACTTCTGGTCAGTGAGTAACTTGCTCATTGGGAATTACCAGCCTTTTTGTTTCCTTTTTCTCTCTCTTTCTGTTTTTTTTTTTAACTAAAATACACTCAGCGATTCCATTCTGTAATTTCTCTTATTACTGCCCTCCTTTCTAAAATAAGTATTCCAATAAACAATGTTGCAAAATGCTCTTTTGAGAGCTCTAGCACTGAGATATTTACATGAACATCAAGGCAAATGTATTTTTAGTATTAGACTAAAAGGTTTTTCCATCCTCCAAGAAGTTTTCAGAATAATGTGTTCTTCAAAATAGCAACAGTCAACAGAGAACACTTCACATATCTGTGTGTATGAGAAATACACTGTACCATTTAAAAAAATAAGTCAAAATTCACTAGGGCTGGTAAAACATTGACTATCTTGAGGAAATTTGCATTATCGCTTGACATTTAAATTTGTTTTTATGTTGTAATTTGTGATTAATTTAGTCTCATGTTTTATTTGCTTTTGGCAAGTTTCAATATTATGCAAAGTCTTATATTTGTAATTTGTGAGCTTATGTCTGCTAATGACACCTGTAATGAAGAAGTACATAATTGCTGTTTCTTTCTTGACATGAATGGCTTCATCTGAAGGAAGATCAAGTTCAATAAGCTATAAAGTGGTTCTCTGAATGTACTTCAATGATGGGCCAGAACATTCATTTTTTATCTGTTCCTTTCCATCATAAAGCATTAAAACCAGGACAAATAAATAACTCCAGAATAAAGCGGAAGTGCTTCTGTTCTGGGGGAATGTAAAGTACTCAACCTTTAGGAATTAGGATCCTCCGGTATATTTAATAGTGAACAGTTAAGCAATGGTTTTAAAGTACGGTCTCTGAGACATCATCTCCACCAGTAACATAATTTCTAGGAAGTGCAGATTCTCAGGCCTCACTTCAGGACCATGCAATCAGATGCTTTAAAGGCCTCAAAGTGATTCTGAGGCAGGCTCATGTTTGAAAGCCATGGCGCTTTCACTTTGCTGGTCACTCACCATGGGCCATGGTCAGCAGGTCTAGCATCTCCTGGGCTTTGATGAGGAATGCAGGATGTCAAGTTCAACCTTGTCAGCTTCAGTACCTGCAGATTAGCAAGACACACAAGCAACCAGAGGCGCATCACAACTTGAGGGAGCCACTGACTTAGGTTGTATGATTTAGAAGAAGGAACTTATTTGCTGGAGAGCATCCGTTATTCAGAGATATTTGAGAGGCTGTCAAAGTAGAACTCCACTGCTGCCTGACCGTTTGTATACCCCTCTCAGCTGCCTCTGAAATGAAAGGGGAGACCTAGTGAGCTTCTTAGCTGAAACATTTAAGACTACATAGGAGCACTCTCTGTCTACAGCTTGAAGTGGAGAGCAGAGCCACTGTTGGGTAAAAGTATTACCTGGGCAATAAAACATCTCGAGCCATAGATTCCAACAATGATCTATCTAGGCACAAGGAAAAGTGTATAGTTCAAGCCTATTTTGGGGTGGAGGGTAAAACTGTCAATATTTCTAATTTATTTTTCATATACAAGCAAAGCAGTTTCAAGAGTTTTTCCTCTTTGATTGTTTTCTGTCTTTGTATTTAATCCTCTATCCTATGAATGTTTTAAGGACATCTTTGTATCAGCAGTGGGAACCACAAGGTTCCAGAGCTCCCCATCTTCCCTCCTGGGGGATGATTGTCACAGTGCTGAGGAATCAGTGGGCAAAGCTTCCTGTGGGGGTGAAGTTCGTCTCTTTCCAAGGCTTTGGCATTGTTTTCCATCTCCTGATGGCAAACCCTGTGATCTGGCAGCAAAACAATAGTTGACCAAGTAAAACCTTATTTGTAAAAGTATTTTTAGTCTGGAAACACATGAGCATTACAGGCTTTAAAAATAAAAATCCTTTTGAAATCTCTGCACAACCTCTCCCCACCCCGTGTGTAAATAGGACTGTCACTCCTGTGTTTGTCCACAGCTAGAGCGCCAGATGAACCAGTGTAGTGTGCAGTGACAGGAACAGCTGACTCATTAGTAGAGAGCAGTGAAAGGTAATTAACCCTGGGAAAAGTACAGCTGCCGTGCGGGCTGTTCCTTTCTGTAGGATCTGATTAGAAATTAGTGTTAAACCACTGATTCTTTTTTTTTTTAAGACTGTCATTGATAATTCAGTTTCACTCTCAGGTGTGTCCCTAGAAAAGGTTCACAAATATGTGCAAAAGGACTCAAATCTAAAAAGCATTTTCTGGTAACAGTGGACACCTGTTTATCTTGTGAAGAGAGAGTTCTTTCAAATTTTATTGTGTCTGACTATTGAAGACTGGTAATATCCCAACCCATATTCTGATAGTTAGTTTGTAAATTATTTGAAAGGATTTTGTTGTATAGTTAATAAGCTGTAGATAATTGCCATTTAATTAAGTTTTCTCTTTTTTTCTTTCCATTTTATCTCTGATGATGCTTTCACTATGTAGAAATGGAAATTCTCCAGTTCAAATCCTATAGCTATTAGGGAAGGTAAGTGAAGACTATTTAATAATAAACTTTCCTCCCATGAGATGTAATCTTTATCTTTTCTCTTGTTTCTTTTTCTCAAAAACCTGGCTTTTTAATGTTCTTCAAAACCTGAGAAGTTAAGAAACTTGATTCTAGAGTTCCAGGAAAGATGCTTGAGTATATTCTTGTTGGTATCTTTGTAGTAATTTGGACTATGTTCATATATATTTTGAAGAGTGCTTAAATTTGTTCATCTTGATTTACTATTTCACACATCTGGAGAGAAGCATTAATGCTTTAAAACATTCAGTATTCACATGAAAGACTAAAAAATAAAGTAGACAGGATAATGGGCTTGAAGATAATGGGGTCCTTGTCCATATCCTTAATATCTATGAATAATCCCTGGGATTGAATTAAGAATTCTTGAAAGGCTGAGACAGGACAATCGCCACAAATTGGAGACCAACCCAGGGTACATAGGGAGTTCAAGGTCAGCCTGAAACATATAGTGAGACCCTGTCTCAAAAGAAAAACTCTTGAGAAGGGGCGAACACTCCAGATTGCTCAGGGAGGAGCAACTACTCACATGATCTTTTAGAGAAAGGCACAAAGAACAATCAGGGAGATATGATTCACTAAGGATTCAACCTGACACACAGTTGCAAATTTTGAAGATGGAAAAGGGAAGCCATGAGCCAAGCAACACAGGGCTCTAGAGGGTGAAGTGGCTCTCCATTTATATGCCGCAAGGGACTTCCGCCCCAGGAGAGAGAGGCACTGGATTCTGCCTACAGCGCCAGTGAGTAAGGAGATACTCCTCCCTGGGGGCCTGAGTTGGTTTTAACTTGGTGGGATTACACCAGACCTCAGACCTCCAGTATTATAAGGTAACAAGTTTATACTGCTTTAAGCTAATCTTGGGGAAATCTGCTACTGATGCAATAGAAAACCAATAAAGAAAATACATTGACCAATGCATAGGATCTATTTTGCAGTGAGCAATATGAAGAATTTCCTGTGTTTGAAGACAAAAATTTCTTGAGACACAAAAATTGGTAAAAGTTTGTAGGAGTTGAAATAGTTATTTTGTGGCTATGCATGCTGATGATTGCTGTTAGTGATTTCTTTCTTCTACTTTGTGACGTCTCTCTCTGTCCCTTGCCAAAATTCTCGACATGGTATTTTTGTAAACAACTTGGTGCCCATACCCTCAGAGGTGTAAGTGACTCCATGTTTATTGTTCACTCCAGTGAGTCTGTTTCACTGAGCGTAAGAGAGCACAGCAGTGCCCCAAGGAGTAAAAATCCAGGTATTTGCTGCAGAGATGAACCTTGAAAGCAGACCACTACCCTGTGAACCATAATTCCACCTCTACATAGGATAAGCTTTCCTCTCTTTGTGTATAAAACTGGTAGGCCATCGTGCCATGATGACAAAGAAATAGTGAAAAAAAATGTCAATGAAGAATTAAAAGAATGTATATAAAGGACTTATGGGAGTGCTATCACCTGATGAGATCAATAAAGGTAGCTGTATTTATTTAGAAACTACTATGTCACTTCACTTTTTTGGGGGGTACTGGGGATCAAACTCATGACCTTGCACTTGCCAGACAAGCACTTATGCCACTGAGCTAAATCCCTGGCTCTATTTTGTTAATAAAAAGAATCAAGTACTTTCATCTTTCCTTATGGCTAGTGCCATTTTCTCTCTAATGTATAGGTTGTCAGTTTGGCATATATGGCTATATTTGGTTTAAAGTCAAATGTAGGTGCACAACAGTCAGGACATTCCAACAAAATTTTAAGGAGAAAATGGAGGTGTAAGAACTAGAAATAGCATGGAGTTTAAGTGAACTGTAGGCTTTTGTAGACAGTTTTCTTTCCAAAGCTCCAAATTCTGACCAAAGGATTATTTAAATTGCCATAATTTTTCATATAAGCAAAGTAAGGTGAACTTTGGAGAAAATCTGACCATAAAATGTGTCACACTTTTCATTTGCTCTTATTTGCCTGAAGAGAACCCATGTTTTCAATATAAGGGAAGAAAAACTTCTGGTTCTCCCAACCTGGCATAATAATCAAACTTAAGAAATTATAATATCCCCAATGCTTAATGCCTGAGCTTTTTGTATTAGAATCCGCTTAATAAATTGTTATTTCAAGCATCTGAAAAGGGTTACTTTTGGTTTATTGTAGTTGATATCAATATAGTGTTGACTGCCTATGGAACACATAAAATTATGTTGCACTACAAAGTCAAGATGGTACAGCCCCTCATTTCCTCGGGAAAGGAAATGGGCACAGGTAAGTAGAGTAGCAGCCAGAACACGGAATCAAGATGAATGTGCCATCAAACTGCTGTTAGGATGCAGGATCCTAGGAGATTCTGTCAACAGCAGCATGAGTGACAAATCACATTCCAAGAGGCAGATTTGGCAGTTCTGAGGTGGAAAGGGCAAGCTCCTTGTTAAAATTATAAATACAATCAACAAATTCCAAATATTTGCTTTTACCTATCTAATTTGACCATCTAGTTTCTTTGATCCTCTTGTAACTAAAAAATGTGTGGCTTTAATGCATTGTTTAAGCATTTGAATAGTGATGCCCTCTTGATTGCTCTTTGGGGGCATTTATTATCTCGGTCAAAGTTTTTTGAATCTCTCCAGAGACAACTAGCTCAGGAATCTTCATCTTTAGGCAGCTTTTCTAGGCTTATCTACATCTGTGCTCCCAGGGCTTTTTTCTGCCTCCTGTGTTCCAACACTCTCCATGCATTGAGTTTTCTGCTGGTGGTTCATACCATAGAGAACAAGAGTTCTGTTTTATGCATCTTTTTGTTCCTGCTGTCTAGATGGGGCAACAGGTAGATTGCTACCCAGCAACTGTGCATGGAACCAATAACAAGTGCATTTTAATAGAAAGATACTTGTATTTTAATAATCTATATTAAACATTCTAGTTTATATAGTAATAATAAAAATCTAGGGATCATTCTATGAAACTCTAATATCCTATTAACCTCAACAGTTGAGAATCATGTTTTTTTTATAAACTTCAGTACTTTCTCTCATTTCATATTTCACAATCAAATAATGAAGAGAAAGGACTATATTCGTTTACCTTAATTCATATTTATAGAACATGGTGTCGATGTTAATAAAAAACAATTACTGTTGAAAAAACAGCCAACTTATTGAGTAAATTCTAAAGAACCTCTTAAAAATGGATAAGGAAAATGTCCAAGGATAGCATGTGACAATCTACATAATAAAATAGCTTAAAAAGAGAAAATTCTCTTTGCATAATAAAAAGCCTGGTTTTTGAATCAACAAGTGCTCTTTGAACTTTATTAGAAGTGTTTTTGATATTATAAGGTTGTTTAGTATAGATTTACTCAAAATAACACATTTAGTGTCACTACAAGCCTTGAAGTTAAGTGGTCAGTTTAATACAACAGAGTTTCCATAGTTACCACAGGAAGACAGAGAATAACTTTTATTTCTTTGGAGGTCAGGAAGGAGCTTTAGAGAAGAGATTTAGCAAACAGACCCAGGCAGGTTCATTATGTGTAGTTTCACACCTGACTGGCTTTTCAAAAGAAGAAGCTCTTGATATTATAGGAAATTAAAGTGTTTTCACTGAAATCTATAGTAGCATATTCAGAAATCTGAACTTTCCCCTTCCCTGGGCGTTTCAAATGAGATTGTGAATCAGAGGAAAAACTAGTTTAAGAAGACCTCTCCATGAGATGCATTTTTGCTCCTAGTGCTTTGTGAGTAAACCATGTCCCAAACAAGCTGCTAAAGACACCATACTAAAAGCAGCAAAACATCGCTCTCTGTGGTTGGTCACACAATCTTTGCTCTAACCTGATTATTCACTATCAACATTTATGGAAAGACCCGATGGAAGGGAAACTGAAAACTGTGCTGGGGAAGATGTCTTCTTGTTTCTGTTTCCTTGCTTTCTCAGGTTAGCACTGAGATATGCTCTCTGGGTGTGTTAATACAGGGTACTACTGCACTGTCCTTTGCTTTGTCTAACTCAAGGAGTTCTTCCTAGTTGACTATTGAGAAACAGAATGACGTGGTTTCTAGAAAGATCTCACCTTCAGCTCGCCAGCCTTTAAAGCAGTGGTGATTAACAGGACTTTTGCAAAGTTTCTATGTAGTTACAAGGACAGTTTCAATCTTCTGTCATTTTTTTGCATTAGCTATGATTATGCTTTTACCACAAAAAAGCATTTGTTTTAAAGGTAACAATACAGAGTGAGAGAATAGCTTATGTTTCATCTATATTTATCAGCACTCACTGTACATTTGTGTCTTCATTACCAGGAAATATTAAGGGACATTGTGCCATCTATTCCTGTTTACAGTTTATTATGCAGAGATAGGAAACACTTAGCATGTAAAATGAATGTAGAAATTATTCCTGGATAGAAACACGGACATTTCCCACTCGTTGGCTCTTTCTCCTCCATCACCGGATCAGAGTGTAATTGTCAGTAATCAGGCCTGCTTGCTGCTGATAAAACCACTCTGAATGCTAGCAGCCTTCTTTGTGTGATGACTCAATTATTCCAGAAGTGCCTCATCAAATCTGCCCCATCAGCTGGGCTAATAAATAAGGAGAAGAAACTGGCCCCCCAAAGCAAATTATAAATCCATTTGCATTAACCATTTCGCTGGTCCATGATCTAGGCAGAAATAAGCATGGCAGATTGTGTTAAGCTTATTTGAATATGTTTATAATGTTTACAGCATGCAACTTTTTTCCCACAAGGTGTTGGAATTATCAGTCATGAATGGCATCTAAATGCAGTTATGTTAATTACGGCAAAGCATTAAGTATCTTTGAGGGCTATTTTGTTACTTAAATCAGGTGAAAGTTAAATCATCTCAGGGAGAAATATAGGTCTTGCATAAGTTATTGGAATCACTTCAGAGTTTAAGGAGAAGATAGGGACCGGAAGGACAAAAAACTAACACCATAATGCCGACAGACAAGGGCAGCACAATTATTTCCTCTGCCCTGCAGGACTTTAGAACTCATGCATTTCAAAGGCCGCATGTTCAGGGAGCAGGTCAGCGATAACCCTCCTAGCGCTGGCTCAGAGTGCCTTGAGAGAGTCTGAGAGGAGGGAAGAGATATCAAATGGCTGGTCCAATCAGAAAAGGTCAACTGAGCTCTGAAATTAAGTACATTATTTGACAACTCTCAGTTTATGTTTCTGAATCACAGGAACTCTGGTTTACATTTGAACTTCACCAATCACTCAGGGATGCAAAAATACTAAAAGTGGACCATGAAAAGCAATTTGATGAATTCATCCTCCTGCAAATACTGTGATTTAAAATCTGAAACATTTCTTCTAAGAGTAGATGATCCCACCAACCCCTTTCCAGTTTTCCGGAAGCCCCTTTCTCCCCTCTCCTACTGGGATCAGGCACCTAATTATGGGCTGGTAGTAAAAGTTAAGCTTATGGTCAATACACAATACTTTTCTTTGCTTAAGATATCTTAAACGACCCTCAATACTCTTCATTACTCTAGCCAATGAAGCATAGTCCCTCATATCAAGCTGGAGAATTGAGCAGAAGAAAGTAATTTTCAACAGCACAAATGTTAACTGTAAACTCACAAAAAAATTGTGCATTGATTACTAAATATAGTCTCACTTGCCGTGATGAAAAAACAACTGTATAGCTCATTGATTGGAAACTCCAAAATAAGGTGCTTAAATTTTCAATAAAAATTTTGTGGAGTAAATTGACTGGTAGAAAACTGAATTCCACTGTCTTTCCAGTCAAAGACACCATCAAGATTATATACATGCATACATAAATATACATATAGAATATATATATATATATAGACTACTATATTACACTAAATTTGACTATAACAAATATATACTATTACATTTTCATACTGATTAATATAAAAACTCTAGAAAGAGAACTTTCTAGAATTTTCCATAAAATGGGCAAGGTCAGTCTCTCCTCTTCATCATTTTAGCCAATGAACAAGTGGTGAAATAGTAATATAAAAATAGTGGATAAAACCTATTAAAACTGTTGGAAGTTGGAGAGACAGGATCTCAGAAGGGATAGCAATGCCAGAGCAGATGTGTTGACAGTCTTGTGTTTACTTGTTAAAGAACCAAATCGAAGAGTGAGCTTTGGATACTATATTGACATTCCAAACTGCCAAGCAGCTCCTGCCTATCAAGGATAAAAGGGGCTGATTTCTTGGTAGGCAAACTCCAAAACAAAATTGGCATATTATTTATATTACAAGCAATAAGTAGTATATATATTTCATATTAAATTCATCTGCCCTTTTACCAAATTTTCCACTTTGCCTTCTATTTGAAGGCTTTCTTAAAAAATTATTTTGAACTATGAGTAAGCCAATGATTCTCTATTTTGGGAATGCAATTTACATAAGTATCATACAACTTTTAAGTCCTTTATCCCACAATAATAAAATAAGATAAAATAAATATATTTTTAAATAAGAGGGCAGGTTTATTTATATTGTATCACAGGGTTGGAAAACTGTCTTCAGGAGCAAGTATTAATCCACCAAACAGCTGGATGCTGAAGGTCACTAAATATTGGCAGGTAGGAAGCAGATGAATGGAGTATTTAATGATGACTTCATGTAACAAGTAAAGCCAAGTCATTATTGGTGAGAATACACCCATTAGGTTACCAATACCTTGGTTGTCATGTTGTTTCATCATTTAAAATTGCTGTTCCAGAAAACATGTGGGTGTCAGTGCAAATGTGTTCATCTTAGCTGGTGGAAGATAGAACTAATTCTGTTGCAAATTCTGGGAACTTGGTTAAGCTTCCAAGTCTTAGGATAACTTTTTTTTTTTTGTACCAACTCACGACCTCACGCTTGCTAGGCAGGCGCTTGTGCCACTGAGCTAAATCCCCTGCAGGATAACATTCTTACAATGTGTATTTCCCAGTGCTATTTTATTAAGTGCTTAAGTTTTATAAAATTATTTGATCATCAGCAAAAAATAATAATAATAATGAAAGGAGAATACTAATAAAAGGAAGTTTTAAAGTTTCTTTTCATAGGAGAGTGTGCAGGCAGTGCAGAGAGGAAACAAATTTCAGAGGGAGATTTCTGACAGTATCTTCCAAGGGTGGAGTTTGGAAGAGCTGGTGGGTGGAGTTACTCAGGACTGACATAGGAATGAGCCCGCCTGGAGGCTCTGCTTCCCATTTTGGTGTGCTTTGACTTCAGGAAACCCCGTGTGTCAAATCATATTCCTAAACTTATATTTTCTGGGCACCCTCTGTACACTTCTCCAACTGATCTCAGCTGCGCTGCCTTCTCTCTGTCCCCAGGGAAGGGAGCCTAGCAGATGGGGTGAGGGCACAGGCTTGATGCATCTGACAGCAAACGGCCGGGCTGCTGAGTGGAAGCTGCGAGCGTCAGGAAACTCCTTTCCCCCTGAGACCCAACTAACCACTGAAGAAAGTTGAAAATGAGCCCTTTGAGAAACGCTATTAAAAGTAGTAAAAAATTGCAATTGTGCGGATGATGTACTGCTGTGTGCTAATTCGGATGCTAATGAGTTTGACATTAGGGAACTCAGAGCCTTTACTGCTACTCCCTTATGTGATTCAGTTCTTTATTGGCAATCTTTGAGAAAATAAATGGAAAATGTATTGCTAATAAATACATAACACGATAGGGTATTAGACAAAAAGCCATTACTTTCAGGATTTAGAAAGAGCTTTGTTCGCTAGTGTGACTGTTTTCCAGGATCTTTTGTTTTAGGTTAGTGTATGGCAAACAAAAGGGAATAGGCAGGTGGAAAGCTCAGAACTCTTTCTGAACTGGTGATGCAGTAGAATGGGCCAAAATACATTTATAGCGAAAGCCTTTTTCTTTCTTTTTAAGTTACCATCAACATTCAAAGTAAGAATTTCTAAGACCCTGTGCAACTCTCTGTTCGTACACCACGTCTACCCTGTTGCACGAGAGGGTTTCTCTTCATTTGCCTCCTGGAACTATGGGTGCTGACTTGATGAAGCGTCTGCTTCATGTTTGGCCAGTCTGCAAATAACACAGACATCCATGGTTAAGAGGCCAGGCGCTCCAATATACTGCAAGGGTAATACAGTGGATAGTGAAAATCCTCTGTGAAAGAAAGTTGATGGCTTGTATTTTAAAATTGCAGAATGGCCAGCCATGAAGATTGTTAAGCATTCAGTATCTGTGTGTTTGGGATTGGTATGGATAGGCCTTCCTTTGTACATTGCCTGTACAACACCGAATTTCGAAGTTTTCTCTCCAGGACCAAATCACCTCATGAAAACAGATTTCTCTCTATCCCTGGGGATAAATTGAGGGGATGCAGCTCTGTATTTAATGACTGATGACAAAATAAACCAAGGGCACATCCGTTCCTTGGAAAAAGAGTTGAAACACTGGCCAAAGGATTAGAAGCAGTTTTTGGTGGCCTCATTAAGAAGACCTCTCTCTAAGTAGCAAAAGGAATACATTTTGTCTCTCATGACTTCTTAAATATAATACATTGCAAGTATTGTCTCAACTTTTTCATGTTGGTGCTTAAAAGTAAAAATGATAGCAATCATGGGGCTGGGAGGTAACTTAATGCCCATGTGCAAGGGACGGCCAGAGGTTCAATCTCCAGCATGGCTAAGTGATAACTCAATGCACGAATATGGTTGGGCTGAGGATGGAGCTCAGTGGTGGAGGATCTGTGTAGCATCTTGGCTTGATCACCAGAACCACCGCCACCACCACCATGGCCACCACCACCACCGCCACCACCATCAACAACAATAGTAATAGAAGTGACAAAAATAGTAGTCTCTCATCCAGTCTTCAAACTTAATTATTATGTTTCAGTTATACAGGCAAAAATGAATTTGGCTTAACTTTAAAGATGTAAAACTCATTTCCTCCTTGATATATAGTATAAAACTTTTGCATTCTGTGCATACTATAATCAAATCAGATTATAAGTGTCAACATATTGTTTAATGTCCATATCTGTATTTATTTTTGCCTATCTATGTATTTTTCCAACCTGATGTGCTTTCCTTCCTTTATTTTTCTTTTCCTTACCATAATCGATTTCAGTATTTCTCACTAAATTGGGCAAAGACATTTAGTCACTCTGGTGGAGCTGCAAGTTGTCTGGAGAAAGAGTAATAGGGCCATGTTTTTTATTGAAATGTAGACTATTTAGAAAAAAAAAACTAATTAAATCAAATAATTTGTATAAAGGCTCTCCTGTACAACAATGCTCCACCCCTGTGGCTGTGAATTGAAATTCATTGTTAGCGCTGAGGTTAGGGTTGTGATTTTTGTCAGAAGCACAATCAATTTAATATTTTAAACTACTAAGAGTATGAAGTCCTCTGAGCCTGCACACCCTTTTGTGTATCGAGTGGTATGCATTATTTGTTCACATATGTTTGCCCTTAAAGGTTCATTGTTAAAATAGTTCTAAAAATCCAATTTTAATTCATGTGTGTTAGAAATTAGTTTGCTTAAAGATTAACTGCAAATAAGCAAGATATTCAAAGCATAATTTAAAAAGCACTATAGATGACTTCCATAATCAATTCCTACAAATACCAAAGAGTAAGGAATTGGGTTGTCTTTTGAGAAAAAAATTATTTAAAATAATGCATGCTTATATGAAGGAGTTTATTCTCCGGCACTTATGTATTTTAAAACAGATGCATCTCAAAATTTCAGCAAGAAAAAAATTTTAGAGGCTCTGTTAGTGTGTTCCTTTCCCTAAGTTATCCTTAAAGAGAGTGTTGTTTTATATAAAAAAAAAATCTCCTAAAACATAAACCTGGCAGTTTCCCTCCAATGTCATGAGGCTGTAGCTCTGAGGCCATGGTGCAGCAACTAATAGAAACCCTTGGCTCATGGTGGTTACCTAAGGGAATAATAGAACTGTTTGCTGGAGTCGTTTGGCAAAAGGACACAAACATATGGGTTTGGTTTATATCCAGCATTGCCAGTTGTGCAAAGTTATAGGATGAAGTCCACAAAAGCAGGGACAGTTCAGAAATCAGAAGAGAAAATCAAAATAAATTATCCTCCTTATCATACTATCCAAGTTTATCTCAGGTCTAAGATTTCTTTTCTTGTCGTGCATTTCCCAGTGACTCTAAAAAAATTCCCTTTGAAAATAATCTCACTTTTGGGTAACGTGTATGCCTGTGATCATCAGGTAGAGCTATTTTCCAGAACACTGTAATTAATCTGATAATGGATTAAATCTGGCTTTTTTTCCTTGAGATTTCATAGTATGGTGATTAAGATTGGGGTGGGGTCAAGAAGAATCATTCACTCTTCAATTTTCTATGCAGAATCAAAATATAGTACAATAAAAGGCCTAGAGGGACACGACTGATATTCAGAGTAACATGCCCTATGGAAAGTAAAAACCACTTTTTTATTAAAATATAGACTTTTAAGATATCTACATTTTGAATATGCTCCAATTCTTCAAAATAATCAAAATATGTATGAAAACTAGAAAAGTCAAAACAAAGAATAAAAAAAGCACACAATTAAACATTCTAGCTCAGTATTCTTCTCTGTACATCAACATTCTCTTTTATTAGTATTACAGCTCTTTTTCCCTCTAATTTTTTTCTGTATAACAAGAAAACATCTTTGCTGCCATTTTAGGCTAATCCAAAACTATGTTTAGAATGAATCGAGGCCAGTATTGTCAAAGAAAGGCAGACTCAATGTCAGACTCTTTGTTCCTTAACCCTGAAAAATTTTATTTTGACATACTGACACAGTATAGTTGTTTCATTTTCTGGGCTTAGTTTTTTTTTTTCCAGTTTCCTAGGTTTCTCTTGTCATTTAAAAAATTAGTTTTGTAAAGGAAGCGTCCACGGAGAATAAAGGATTCCCCATGAGGACCCTAGGACCTCTGCTTAGCAGCCATAGAAGTTAATCTCACGGTTGCTGCAAGTTCCTCAGGACTGAAAGGACACCTCAGAAAAGTAATGTGATGCAGCATATAGAACCACAGCATCTCCAGAAAAGAGCACAGTGGTATCTGGTGAAGAGGGGAAACGTCTGGGAGTTGAACACATAGATGCTTCTGTTAGAAACCCCTCCAGGAAACATCAGCTAGGCAGCACTGATTGTATAAAGATTGTCAGAGTGCGCTCAAAACATGATGATAACTCTGACTTATCTTACAAATATTAAGACCCTCAAGCCCACTTATAAACATATACTAAAGATATATTGAGTTTGTTGTGTAGGGCTCTGTTGAAAGCAGAAAACGAAACTTCAACACCACCAAGAGAATTGTACCACTCAATTAGTAAGAAGTGATTAAGTATGTCCTTGGAGAGTTAGGGATTGTTTTTACTTATTTATTTCCATTAGAGTAAAGTTGGATTTTGAATGACAAATCAAAGAGAACTAAATCTTCCCACATACCAGTAAGTGGTTTGCATGGATGTAAGCAAGACTGAGGTTGAGCTCCCTGTGTAACTCCCTGAATCTCCGCCTTTCACAAAGAAGCAGTTCTGGGACTTCTTCAGTACAAAAGAAGGTACCAGGTCTGTTTATTGTCCCTAATGTAAGATTCGGTGAGAAAAGATGGTCTAGTACAAGTCAGTAGAAAATCATGTCGTACCTCTCTCTAGAGGTTTGTAAATATAGAAAGATGTTAAAAGGGAGCTTTCCAAATTCAATTTCATAGTTAAATTTTCATTCTATAGTCATTTTTCTTCTTCATTTTGTAATTGCTTATTTCCATTTCTGATTCCATTCTTCCAAATTTTGATTCTTGAACTTATTTATTTTACAAATTTCTTTTCTGCTTGCATTTTTCCTTGTATTTCTCTTTTCCCTAGAAAACTAGAATATGAAGCTTTTTGAAAAGCTCAAGGCTTTATAATGAACTACTAAGCAAAACTACTTTTTTTCTCATTCCTATATTAATATTACACAGAATATGTCCATCCTTACAGATTAAACAGAACTTTTCTTAAAAAAATATCAAAGTTCACCTATAGTATTCTTATCTCTATGGTTAAATAGATTGACAAAGTCAGTAAGAATCTATTGTAGGAATCTCAAAAAAAAATCTTTTATTGTTTTGACCCTTTGACTATGAAATGAAATATACAAAAGCCCTAAGAAACCTGGAGAAAGATGTGTTTTCCAAAATAAAATTTTTGTTTTGAGACACAAACTAACTCAGTAATTTCCAAAGTGAGCTGCTGAGTTTTCAGTAGTTTAGGGAACCTGCATAGTAAAGATAATCTGATGTCCTCTTCCAGTTAAAAATAACAAAATTTTCAACAAGAATTATTCTCCACATTGTAGTACATGTTATTTAGATCATTTTCCTGAATCACATCATAATGATGTACCTCTTCTATAATTCTGTAAAAATTAGAAAGAATGATAATCTACGCCCTACCCAGGTCTCAAGACATAGTGAGTTAGGCCAATGGCCTCTAAGTCCCATGTCCTGAACAAGGTACTTATTGAATAGAAGGCTTAATTTATGAAATTAACTCTACCCATTGGCAACTTCTTAAAGTCTGTGGGAATAATGCAAATGAAGAATATGTAGAAATTTCTACTCCCAGGTACAAGGCTCTAGAGAACAAAAGATCTTGGGATTTAATTTTTGTTGTTACTATTTGTTTGATTCTTTGCTTTGCAGTGCTGGGATCAAACACAGGGCTTGGGCTCATTGAACTACATCTGAATCCACAAAGATCTGATTTTGAATTGAGATGCACGAGGAGAGAGAACCATCTTACACATTTTAAAGCACTCTCCTCCTGAAAAGAAAATCACGTGGGCTTTAGGTTTCCAATGTTTTTACTCTCCAGTTAGCCATAAGACACAGTGAGACACCGCAGATGTAAATAAAACTAGGAAGATGAAACAAATGGCTTATAACTTACGGCTTTGATCCATTTTACTCCTGCAACTTGACCCACAAGTTAGATTTGAAAACTTCATTTTACAAATGAGTTACCCATTTATCAGAGTGTAGATGTATATGCCACACCAACAAGAGAACAATAGCTCAGCAAACACACTTATGAGACCAGCTTTCCAAGCACAGTCAAGAAGAGGCGCATGAATATTTATGTACCCTTTCCAATGACTTTAATGGGGAGGCGGCTGCATGGGGTGGCAGCAAGACCTAGACCCTTGGAGAGTGAATTGCAAAGTAGAATTTAGTTTAAAGCCATTAGGAGGAAGGTTGCATTTAAGTATGTTCGTGAAACTTTTATGTGTGCCTGCTGGTGCTCTTGGCAGTGTGTGTGTTTCGGTTTTGGTAAAGAAACTCACTGAGTTCAACCTTTCCTTGCCTTTAGGGGGATTTTTTTCAGAGTGGCTGAGGAAAGAAAGTTAATAGCACCCATGTGGCAGGATAATAGACTCGGGTTGCAGGGATGCAGCTCCCGTGGGAGTAGCTTCCTCAGACATATTTGATAGGTTTCATCATTTTAACCCTCGCTTGCTACTGATCTCTCTTAATGTAGTTATTCATGTGGCACAAGGAGGGCATTGTCATGAGTTGAGCTGCTTTGTATCCAACAGGGACACTCTTGGAGGAGGAGGCTTTCACACGGCAGGGCTCGGCATCTTGAGTAAACCAAGCCATCCTACGCTCAGGCAGTCACATGTCATAAATCCATGTGGTTTTACAAGGAAATCAGCAGGAAAAAAGATCACCACTGGCTTACTGTTGTTTTCTCTTATTGCGTCGTTTTAAAATATTCATAACAATGAACCATTTTATTTAGACTAAAGTAACTGCTGTTCACCCAAAGCAGTGAACACTTTTTGTTTGCAAATTTAAAAAGCAGTTCCGAGATTGGTGTGGTGTTTATTATGAAGCGATGACAAAGGAGTTCTGGTGGTTTTAATAGTTTTAGCTTAGAAGTGCTGTCATTAATTTCATCTGTAGTGTTGCAGGTGAAAAACTGCACAATGGATAAATAGTCTATATTGGTTTAACTGAACATAATATATAGTGTGTTCTGGAGTTGTTTGTCTCAATAGACTATAGTAATCAAAAGTAATGAACCTATTATGTGCAGGACCTTGGAGAGCGTCGAATGGCAGTAAAAGTGTGGCACATAAAAGGTTTATTAAAGGAAATTAAAGTCCATCATTGCCACACCTGCTCCCCTATTATAAGTCTATGGCAGGTCAGTGCCTTCAATCACAACCTAGCCTCTGAGAGCAGAGACGAGACTTTCATCACCATGCAGTCACCCCGCCTTCCTGCCCCGGCAGGGTTTAAGGATGACAGCCACGGAGCGCGCCTTCTGCCCATCTCTGATTTTCAACCACCAAAACAACTTATTTATGTTGAAGAATTCCTTCCAATGGTGTGCAGAAGCGAATTAAACTAGGAGATGATTAGCAGAAGTGAGTGGAATGGGCAGGTGTAGTCAGGTCAGAGTTTATGCAAACAAAAGGCTTTGAAGGTCTCTGCTTCCCTTTGATAACTTATGGGATCGCTTTAAAAATTTGTAGTGATGATGGGACTTTGATACAGACAGGCACCTTACTCTGAACTCACCTTGTCCATGTTCTTCTGGAATTCTGGGGTGAAGATAGGACATTGTTGGTGGTCAAACTTTCCAATGATATATTCTGGTGGAATTACAGGGTTTTACCTGCGTGTTACTTTTTAGATAGGAAGCCATTTTTACTAACTAGGAAGTATCTATTGAAAAGGGTCTAGAGATTAAAGGAGTCAGGGTTTAGTGAATTAGCTTGAAATCTTTCAGTTTGGCATTAGAGGCTTCATCCCCTTTTCAAGCACTGTTGATCAGACAATCCCTTTTCTATCTTTATAATACCAGAGGCATTTTAATCACTAGAAAACACTTGTGGACAAGGACATCTGCCCTCTTCTTGCTGTCCTCCCTGGTTTCCAACAGCTGTAGATGTGACTCTGAAACTAGGGAATGCAAGGGCAGTCACAGTTAGTTAGGTCCCGGTAGCACCAGAATCCAATTCAAGAGCGTGGAAAGCATCTCTGTTTTTCCACAATTACCTTCAGAACTTCTAATTATGTTTTTGTATTTTGGTCAGTGTCAAAGGACTGACCTCAGGACTTTGTGTTCATGTTACAGATGGATGCAGAAGCTGAAGATAATATGCTGTGTACTCGCTCTAAAGGAACGGAGGGTGAGTTACCCAGCAGGTCCAGGACACCATGCCCATCACACCATGAAAGATGGGAGTGCCAGCACTCTGTCCCTAGTGTGTAGTAATAATGCTTACAACTTCTTTGGGGTTTTCTTCAGTCTAATCAAACCAGGACACTGGCTCTTGGCATTGAAACACAAAATATCATGAACCAAGAGTAAAAGGACTCTGAACATCCAAATGGTGCCTGATGCTAATTTCTATAAAATGCAATGCTGAGTAGATGTGAACATCATGCAAAGCATCCTAAGGTTCAGCAAGGGACGAATGTTGATGGAGAGCTTCAGAATGTGGAAGTGACCTTTACTGACCAAGGGAAAAGGCTGAATTGTTAGTTTTTTTGCCAAAGCTGGTTTTGATTTTTATGTTATCTAGTTTAGTGACTCCCAATCTATACTCAGTTCAAGTAAAATGATGATGTTTGTTTTTTGACTATCCCTTCTGGGAATTTCCAGCAGCTCTGCAAAGTAATGTTTGGAAGGTTTAACTTGCTGGTTATCCCTCCCTTTTTGTAATAAACAGATGGTAATGTAATATTGAAATATAAACAGTCCCTTGATGATCTAAACATCTGGAAAACAGGATTGACTGGCAATAACATCCCTTAAAGAAAATAACTTTTATTATAATTAGCTATATTTTGGTGACCCTTAATTTTAAGTGGAAAACTGTAGGTCTATCAGGTCTCTGAAAACACCCTGGGTAGCTGCCCCTCACCCTCAGAGGCCATATTGCTGAGGAAGAGCTAACACTGGCTGCCTGCATCCTCTGGAAGAATTTTGAGATTTGCAGTTCAAAGTGGCTAACCAAAGAGAACACTTTGAGATATATATATATGCATATGTATTCATGAATATATATATATATATATATATTTTTCAAAGTAAACAAACTTTTTAATGTATTAAAAGATGATCTTTTTTCAGTTAAAATGTGACCAATGGTTATCACTAGATAACATGAGACAAAATACAGAAAAATACTATAGCCGGGGTTGGAATTTTATTCAAATGAAAGCTTTGCTCTGTCTTTCCTAGTTTGGGTTTACATTACTCTTAAATTATTTTTGTTTGTTTGTTTGTTTTGTTGCAATTTTTGAGACAAAATGTTGCTAGTTGTCCAGGCCAGGCTTGAACCTATGTAGCCCAGGCCTGACCTCCCCCGGCCTCCCAAGTGCTGGAGGTATAGTCTGCATCATCATGTCATCCTCAGCTTTAAATTAACACAAAAAGCCAAAAAAAAATTAACCACATTCTATTGTCTCATATCTGAAGTGAAGATTTAGAGATGCTAAATTTTCATGCAGTACATTGCTCAGCAGAATATGAATTTAAGAAAAAAGGGCGTGTTCCATTTTTGAGGTAAACTCCCGCCTGCTGTGTGTATAAGGGTTCCAACGATTGTGTGTGAATACTTCAAATCTTTACAGCGATGTCTCAAAGCACGCTCCTCTGTCATATGACTTTTAAAATATGGGGCTTTTAATTTGCAGTTCTTTTTGGACTTTGAATTCTTTTGGCACATGTGCACATACCCTTAAATAGAGCCAAAATGTTCTTCTAGAAGAGAAGTGGCAGCTTCTCATGCAGCGTGAGTAACCCTGAAACCACCTGTTGCCTTCTCCATACGCTGCTCACCCTCGGTGTAGGCAGGTATTTATACACACGCACTCCTTTCGTTCCCAGCTTTCCAGTCCAAAAACAAAGCTCTTTTTTCTGTAAGCTCTTCATTTTTAAAAGGTTGTTGATATCAACATGTTTGAGTCTTAGTCCTCTCTTCCTGTGTGTAGGAAGTTTATGGAATAAAATCTTGGGATTGATTCACTTAGCAAAGCTTTGCCAATGTGACGCGAATACTTGTTCAGTCTCATTCAATATCTAACCCTGGTGATAGGTGCAGAGCTCATGGTTAGTGTGTAGGAATTCCTGAGTTCTACCTTCAGCCCTACAAACAAACAAGCAAACAAACAAACAAACAAACAAAAACTTAATTCTTTTGAATGATTTCCTATTAAAAATTAAAAGTAAGTTTTGCTGTAAAGTTCATGCAAGTCCTTTGCCCTCTTATAACTTTGCCATAAAAGTCTAAAGACAAATATGTGAAAGATCTATCACTGTCAGGACCTAGACCCACTCAAGGCTTTAAATCCAGCGCGAGTGGGTTTTAGGACATAGTCGTCTGTCCTCTCAACTCAGAAGGATGAGAATAAGGGAACGATCAATCCACCCAGTGAGAAACTGAATGGGGTCTGTACTAAACATTTATTTTGGTTATTATCTCTGAGTGAGTGAAAGCTTTCAATCTAAAAGTCATCTACTTCTTTTCTTTGTCAACAGGGCCAATGGATTCTCTAATCCAGGAACTCAGGTAAGGTCTGCCCTACACTACTTTCTCATATTGATTGGCTTTAATCGCCAGAATGATTTATATTGCTCAAGTCTCAGAATCCTTTTTTAGAATAAGGAATAAGCCAAAGGGCTTATTTCACCCATGCTCTGCCTGTACATGAAAGAAACAGAGAAGAGGAGCAACCATATTCATACGGGTCCAAAACAATTTGATCTAATTTTCTGATCATACAACGCAACACAACACAACGCAACACAACACAACATTTTGCTTTATGTGAGTGATTTCTCACTTTTCTTCATGAGCGTGGAAGGCCACACACTTCCTATACATCCTGTATGTTGGTTGGATTTTGCACTGAGCCTCAGTGAACCAAACTGTCATTAGTGATTAATGGATTACCCACTTCTAAGTTAACTACTTTTTTGTTTAAAATAATTAGATAATTCCATCAGGTGACTATATATATATATATATATATATAGTCTTTTTAAAGCAAGGTTTTGCAATTCAGTTCAGGCTGGCCTTGAACTCACATTGTAGCCCAGGCTGGCCTTAAACTTGCAACAGTCTTCCTGCCTCAGCCTCCCAAGTGCTGGGATTACAGGCATGTGCCACCACATCCAATTACATATTTTTACCTATACATTCAAAGATAATGTGACAAGTAGGTTTTGTGAGTGAGTCCATGTGTTCCTACCTTAGATGCCGTAAGTCAGTATTAATGCCTACAATATTCCAAAAATTCTACTCTTATGTGTTGCAAAATACACTCCATTTGAATTTTCTTTTACAGAGGCTTTGTCAGGTTTTAATTTTTAAAAAGTACATTTTAAAAAATAAGAATGCATGCTTAAGATTAGGATAAATGTATACATTAGGGAGAAGATGACACCCTTGGTCATTTATTTTTAGGCTTACTGTTACAAATTCAGCAGGTTCCAAATTCACTCTCTGGTCTACCTTTCTGAAAAGAGCAATGATTCCTCTGTGATCCTCAGAGAAATGTTTGGAAAATGAAGGCTGTGTAACCGCTTTCAGTATCCCTGCTGCTTAGGAAGAAGCCTCCACAATTTCCAGAGTTTCTTCTCCAGACAGCTGTGTGTCCAGTCCTCTGGAGCACAGGCTGTCACACCCCCTTCCCTGCCCTCTGACTCCTTCTGCCCAGTCCTGGCCGACTCTGCAGTGGACTACCTGTTGGGATTCATGCTGAGGCTCCTTTCTGTGGGAGTTTTCTGGAAGAGCCTGGGTTATCGATATCATCATTAAGATTTTTAATTTTTAAAGTGCTTTGAAAAGAATAGGATATACAGTGCACATCTGAGCAAAATCAAACTGTTCATCTATTTGACTTCTTTAAATTCTTGCTTTAGAATTGCTGTCATATAGACTATTTATCTCTTTGAGCAATTTATGAGCCCTATGGAAGGATCAAGAAAAGCTTAAAGTGATTGGTGCTTAAGATGTGTCAGATATTTTTGGTACCTGTGATGCTGTGATGTGCCTGTGACCACGGGGCTGATTCAACTATCATCACGGGACTGACCTGTATCAGTCATTTTAGGAAATCAAACTACTCAAAGGCAAAAAAAGGGGACCCTTTTTAATGACATGTAACTTAAAAAAAAAGAGAGAATTTTTAAGGAATTAATGTGCATGTATCGACCTAAGAATAAATATGCAATTCGGAGATAAAAAGAAAGGAATTACCCAACAGAAAGCAAATATATGGGTGAAACTTTTAATAAGGTCCTGTATGCCAGGTACTGTTTTTAAAAAATTTTTACTAGCACATGTTTGCAGTACATGATTACATTTCCTGTAAGGGATTAATACACGTACATGGCACATTCCAGTCCCCTCCCCGCACTGTCATTTATCCAGCATCAGATTCATTTATTTCTCTTATAAGACCTTCTAAGGTTAATTATCATATATACTGATTAAAAACCAGACTAATATTTCCAAATACTCTTGAGTTTCCTTAATCACTCATCTCATTTAATTCTCACAGTCACCTTATAAGGGTGAAACAGGTTATTTCAATTTTCTTAGGAATAAAGTAAAGTAAGCAGTTTATGTAAATAACCCAAGGGTACCAAACTATTAAGTAATCCAAATTTCTGACTCTCCAGCCAGCTTGTCCATCGCCAGGCTATCTTTTCTCTCATCCATAGATCATACTGTTTGAAATACAAATCGAAAGTGTCACATTCTTCAGGACCTTGGTCAGCTGGATTTTCAAAGTTCCACTTTTTAAACCCTTTAGTTTATCTTTCAACAGTTTTGTTTTCTAAAATTTGAACAAAGACTATATTTTTAAAAAATAACATTTCCCATTATCTTAATTCTCTAAAAAGTATTTTTATCAAATTTCCACTCTACCTAATTTTTTAATAGAGCAATTTGGAAAGATGATAATAATTGCTGGGAAAATTCACAAACAAATTTTCCTGTTTTACTTTAATAAAAACCAGTTTATAGAAATTACTAACCAATCATTTTTATGTTAAACAGAATTATTGTGCTTAGGTTGAATGAATGCCAATCTGTTTCTTAAGTGGTTTAAACTGATCAGGAAATAGAATTAAATTAACATCCTATGTAAAACTTGGGGGGGAAATATTAATCTATGAGAAAGCTTATATTTTTAGTGTCTGCTTATATATATTCATCCATTTTGTATATATTCATCCATTCTCTTCAATCACTGTTCCAATCTGTTGCAAATTTAAATTTGTTGTGATTGAGAATCACAGCCATGGGTCTGAATTCTGAGCATCCTTAGGAAATGCAGCGTATTTTCCTAAAAGTTGTGGCTATTTTGTAGAGAACAATGGCAACTTTATTTAGTCCTTTTTCGAATACGTTAGATGTGTTATTACTTCCCAAGAGACTACTTACGAAAATACTAATACAAATGAAGCTAATTTAAATATACTATATATTGTTCATGGCACTAATAAAAATTGATACTGACATTCTCATCTTCTTATTAGACTCTGTGTCAGCTACTATCATCACCATTAAAAAAGCAATTTATAACCACAGGCCCACCTTTAATCATATTCTTTATTAGCATTTCTAGTCTTTCCTCTAACACAATTCAGGTTACAGGTGGTACTGAGAAAGCTCTGTTCCATCTTTCTAAATCATGACTGCTGAATTATCTCTGCTTTTTTCTTTTATTACTATTATCCTTAACCGAAACCTTGTGCTATTGCATTTAATAATATTGGTAATTGTCTCATGCATTGGCAAAATGTTTTATACCAGTCAAGCCCCCTTCCTCTAATTAGGAAAATATATTCTGACCTCGGAAATGGCTTTCCTATGTGAGTCCTTAGAGAGACAAATGAATTCAAGGCTCTTAAATACATTAGTCCTTTTGTGGTTTATTGCTACTTACAGATTTGTTGGCTTAAATTTTGTAATGAAAATTTTAAGTTTGATTTTTTTAATTTTATTTTTTACTTCATTTAAAATTCCCCATTGGGCATCTTCTTATGTCTTCTGAAGACCTGCTAAATATTTTATGAGCTATCACATACTTAAGAATAACATTTCTTCTGTTTGTGACACACAAATTCAAGTGGCTTCTATTTTATTTCATTCACTTCAAGCCTTTTGAGTTAAACACTGTAATGCTTGATAGTTTACAGTTTCTCTCTTTTTTGAAGACAAAGTTTCCTTGAGTAGTCATGAATTTATTAGAACTTACCTATTGCCAAAAAAAAAAAAAGAATCAAAAGACAACTAAAGGGAAAAAATGAAAGAAACTTATTTTTCATCATAGATGTTTCACAAATCTATCATGGATTTGAATAAAAGAACAGAGAAACCTTTTTCTTTCCTTTCATCACTATCATTTCTAAATAGAGGGCTCATAACACATTTGGGTACTTAATATCTACTATGTTGGGTATTTAGCGTATCTACTATATTCGTGTTAGCAATATACCTTTCTAACTATTCTGGCCAAACCTGTAAATTAAAACCCCAGAAACTGACACTTAAAAGAAAAGTCTACTTTGTGGGGGAAACCAAAGTGACAATCAATGCAGGTAGCTGATGGTACAGATTTCTTGTAGGACAGTGTCCATGCAAAGGAGAGGCATTATGCACGGCCAGTCGGTCCACTTCCTCCACTCTCCTGGGTCCACGCCTAGGAGAAACTCAGGTGCTCTGCTCTGTGAATCCAGACCCTGCCTGAAGCACTCTGGGAACATTATGCTATGTTAACTGTATTGTATTTACTAGGATAGAAATGTACCTCCAAACATATCAGGGAAGCTTTTGACAAGAATCAACACACAAAGGAGTTTGTTGTTCAGCAAGAATGCACAATGATCTGTGCTGCTGCCTGTATTTATGTATTGGCATAGCCTCTTAGCTTTTAGCATTGAACTTTCTGTGGAGTGGATTCTCAATAGGCCACAGTGAATGAATTGTTTCAACAAGACACACAAGGTCTGACTGTACCCTACGACAAGCCTATCAGGCAGTCAGGACGAATGGTACTATCTGCATTTAATTCATGAGCTGAGTCCAGGGAAGATGCTCTATATTCTTTACCTTTTTTTCTTCTGTACTCAAATATTATCACAAGAGTATCAGTGGCTTCTTCCAACCAGAAGTGGAGAGCTTAAGGCACTAACACCTCTAGAAATCAGTGGTAAGACATAATTACTGCAGCATGCATGTGAGGATTCCTTGCATCATTCCTTTAAGGTTCATCAGTTTTCGCCCAGAGATAATGTTTTCATCCGATGAGCTTCTTTCTTCTTGTAACATGCATCTTTTGACATGGAAGAATTTGCCACCCTTCACTGTGAGAGAATGAATGGCTTTCCGTGATGTGTGCACTCGGTACTGTTTCTGCTCCCGCACCATATTAGGTATTTCAGTGGATACATAACCAACGGCATCAGTAATAAACCCAGAGACTTACAGAATAACATCGTGGCTGGTGACATAGGCAAAGTGCTGCAAAAAAACAAGAGAAAAACAAAATCACTTCCAACTTGAGGTGAAAGGTCACCTTCATGCTGTCTGTTCTGGAGCAGCAGCGTTCCTGGGAGCCTATTAGAAACATAGGCTCCGAGACTCCATGGCAAACTTACCATTTTAGTCTTTTAATAAGCCCTGTAAGAATTAAAGTTCGAGAAGCTCAAGCCTTGGAGAGTGTAGGTCAGACCCCACTGCTTACTTAGCAAAGCTCTCCTCCTCATTGCTACGGTTTGGTGGCAGAGGTTGCTAAAAAGCTGAAGCTGGGTTGCTTCGGAATTATCTTGACCTAGGAATTCTTGGGGGAATGCTAGCGATTGCTTTCATTTATGTTTGGTAAAAAGGTACAGGATAAAGAACGAATTATTTTGATAGTACTCAAACAAAAAGCACATGCTTTGATACGAGGGACTTTGTTTCTACCCTTTGGAAGTGTTTGGAGTCAAGCAGATTTTCCTTAGATTTACTTCCTATATCCTTTGGAAATTTGGGTAAGGACACTTTTTAAACACCATTTTATATGTCTTCCTAGATGACTTAGTAGACATCTAGTTGTGTTCTTGGAGCATTTAATTCCTGTGTTTCAGCGAAATCCCAAATCTACGCCAGTGCCCGTGTCTCATGACTGTCTCACAGTTTGGGGGATGGGTGATGCTGAGATTCCTGCCCACTGGCTCAGGTGGCTCACAAGTTTTTCCTGTGTTCCCCTTTTCTCCCTGTCATGTGCTCCTGAGCATCCCCAGTACATCACAAGACCATTGAACACCATCACTCGTTTCTCCTCAGCCCTCTGGGAAGAATGCGTGAACTTGACTCTCAGGGAGAGCATTCATTTCCTGATGTCTTTTAAGGAAACTATACCCATGTGAGGTCCCGTTTCAGTTTTGCTATATGACTGCAAACAGTGTCTCCAACATTTTGCAACCTTTTTCTGTGTAATATGTATACTTAAATAAATGTGCGCGCGCGATGTTGACGGATCGACTCCCTACAACCTGGACACTGTGACTGGGATTTTTTATAAGCCTTACTAGAATCTGACTAGTTCATGTAATGGAGGGAACCTTGGGGTAATGACTTTCCTGGGTCCTGGGGGTTCTGTAACAGATTACCAGCTGGTGCTCTTGAAGTGTAATTCTTTGGTGCTCTCTTGACTGAGGAAACATTTTTATTATTTTTCCTTTTTTAATAGTACATGTTTGCAGTCTATCTCAGTCCTATCTTCTAAATTTCTCTTTGCCTTCCCATTTCTCTTTGGTGATGTTTTCATTCAGGAGTTTTCCTTGCGTGATCTTCCTCCTGGTTCATTTTCTGATCCCTATAATAGAAAATTCTTTCTTCTAAGCATTCATCCCTCCCCTAATCTTTGTTCTTACAATCTCATCACCACAGTATTTTCTAAGGAAATTCTGGGGTTTTTTTTTTTTTTTTTTTACATTTCACCTGACAAAACATTCCTTGCATCTCAGCTATTTTGCTGGGAATACCTGAAAAACTTCTTTTTCCACTTGGGATTTGTACTCATTAAAAAGCTCTAGCCTAGTATTACCTCCCCCATGAAATGTTCCATGAACTTCCAAGCTAATATCTTTTTCCATTGCCTTTTGAAGCACTTTTGTACTTGTCTGTTTTAAAACATTGAGTACTTTGAGTGGTGCATAGCTGTTTTGATATTCATTCATCCATCTGTCTACCCATTCAAAAGGAAGCAGATCTCTGCCTTTGGGGTTACTGTCTGGTTTGGGGCATAATAGAAAGGAATAAATCATGCAAAAAATTTAATTGGTAATTTTGCATTTTTATACACCCAAAAACCTTCTTTAAGGAAAAGGAATCTGTCTCATCATTTGTCATAGTCCTTGTACATGATGCTGAGAAATATTTTAATGTACATTATCTGTCACTGTTTATTTTGAGGATAATTTTAGCAGTTCATTGAAAAGATGTTCTATTTTACCTGTTGATTCCATGCACCTGTCTTAAAAGCTCCCACAATGTCTTTCTTTCCAAATTCCTAAATTTTATCCTTTACTTATTTTCTTCAAAAAATTGTTTTATACTGTGACAAGCACACCTTACATGAGATCTACCATTTTAGTAATCTAGTTCTGCTCCTTTAAAGCCAGGATTGTTTAGCCAGCAAATCTACCACTACTATCAAGAACCTGTCCTATATTTAATTGTTTCTGATCAATTTTCTGCTATCCATAAGGGTTGTTATCCATCAATATATTTTATCAAAGTATCAAATATAAAATGAGATGCACTTGATTCTGTTAACAGCTGTGTTCATCTCATTTCATCATGTTCAGTCAGAAAGAGTAAGCAAAACTGGAACAGAAACTCACACTGCCCATTCCCAAGAGTTGCTGTATGCAGGATGGACTGAGTGACTGTGCACAGGGGTGGTCTCCACCCACAAGGTCACAGAGCAAAGATCTTCCCAGGATTGGGTGACACTTAGAAGGAACTAAGGGCTAGGGCACCAGTTAGATAGCAGCACAGATAACAGAGGGCACAGTTCGAGCTGGGTTTTCTTTCATATCTTCGTCATGGTTCTCAGCATGAGGCAGAGGAGCACACCACCATCTTTGGGGAGACTCACACAGAGATGGTTCTCAAACAGGGAGTAGGGAAGATACCTCCTGGGACTCGTTGAAAAATCAAAGGCAAAGGGAAGTAACCTGTGTAGGGAAACAACTGCATTATGCTCCTGAGAACCTGCTGTTTGCCTTGCCCCCGGGTGAAAATCACAGGTAGACTGTTCTCTAATCTGCTCCCATGAGTTCAGATTGAATGTAGACTCTGAGATTCCTCAGAGTGCTCTTGGTAACTGCTGCAGAGCCCCCCAAGGATGCTGAGTCCTTGTGGCATTTGAGAGCTGACAAGAAGCCTGCTCCTCTCCCTAACTTGAAGGAATGTCTGGAAGGCTCTTACTCTCCTGGTCCTGACCTTCTAACTCTCAGACTGAATCTCCTTAGTTCTGGCTGCTGCTTCCTCCTTAGTCCCCAATCCCTGGACACTGGACTCCCCCAGGTATATCCTTGATCCTTTCTGTCACATTCCCTGGTGATCTCATGCTGGCTTTCAGTATATTTTCATGTAAGCAAATTTACATCTCCAGCTCTTCTATCTTCCCTGACCTTCAGCCTGTGTGGTCATCTCCAAATGGGGTCCCTCAGAGTATCTCACAGTTCATACATGCAAATTAAAAATCTTCTGTAATAAACCTGGGAAGTTCAAAAACCTGGCACTCATACTAACTACTTTCTTGTGACACTGTATCCAGCTTGTCCAAATGTAATAATACCTTTAATTTCATTCGCGTGTGTGTGTGTGTGTGTGTGTGTGTGTGTGATTTTGAGACATGGTATCACTACGCAGTTCAGGCTGGCCTTCAACTCCCTTTGTAGCCCAGGCTGGCCTTGAACTCATAGTGATCCTCCTGCCTTAGCCTCCCAAGTGCTGGGAATTACAGGCATGCACCACCATGCCTGATACCTTTCATTTCAAATTAAGCTCTCAATCTGATTGTTTGTCACCTCTTCCTCTGCTGTTCCCATGGCCCAAGATTATCCTTGCACACCCCAAATCATGGTTAGTCACCTCTTTCCGGTTTCCCTGCTTCTGTTCTTGCAGTTACTTCACAAGACAGTCATAAGCCCTCCAGGGGCTCCTGGTTTGTTTTTCAAAGGAGAAGGTCCCTCATCCAAACCGGTGATATCTGCCTTTGGCACTGCCCCCCTCCTCCACCCACCAGCCAGGCCACTGCCTCAGGGCTCTTCCCTGTGCCTACAAGATGTTTCCTACATATCTTGTGTCTCATTTCCTCTTATTTCAGGTCTTTATTCAAATACCTCTCGGTCATCAAGGTCTTCCCTGACCTTAGCCTTTCAAATGAACTCAGGCTTTAGTTTAAAACTCAGCTTCCCTCATCCCTTTTTTCTTTTATTTTTTTCAGGGAGATTTTTGTCATCTTCTTGCACGTGGTCCAGCCACTTACACACTTTCTTTCTAGCCTACCTGCTTTTATGACAATGTCTGTTTTGCGTGAAAAGGTATCGTCATTTCTTATGTCATAAACAATATTGACAACTTCTAGAATAGTGCCTGGCACATAATTGGGTGCTAATGCAAAGGTCTGAATATAACTGCGTTCTGAGTACTCCATAAGAAACCAGCATGAGGCATAGGGTCTCAAGTTTTTGAAAGGTAAAAGCCTAAAAGTCATGAAAACAATATTGTGATGATTCCTATTAAATAGGTTGATGTAAGGAGTCTAACAGGATAAGCATCTCACTCTGTTTGGGGTTTTGACCTGAGTGCAGAGTGAGACTCTGCACATGGGGGAATCCCACTGCCACAGAACAGACCCTCCCAGCAGACTGGTTCTTAGCTGGCTATGGGTGTCAATGTCTGGGCAGGGATGTTCAACGAAAAAAAGTTAAGAACAGAGATCGTCCCTTGAGTCCCTATGAAACAATTTTTCCAATTACTTGGGACTTATTTTTACTTGTCCACCTCTAACAAGATATTCTCATAATTCTAAAAGCAATGAAAAATTATGCACCAAGAGAAAGTAAGTACCCTAAGAGCCAGATGTCTTTACTTTTTATCACTTTATGTTTTAATGGCTCAAGCTTTGATGTTCAGTTTATTGCCGTATCTCAAACAGAAGCAGCACAATTTCTTACAATACTGTAGAGAAAGTCTGCAAACAGGTTGTAACCCAGTGACCTCTCTTTGCAGTGGGAAATCCTTACAAACAGTAACTGGTAGACTAGCATTTAGATGTCTGTTCAGCTAGCATTTAGATGTCTATCTGACTCACATGTGGGTCTAATGGTAAAGTTAAATGTCCTCATCAGCCCTGTCCTGTTCCTACAGTGCTGGCTGTACCCCAGAAAATTTGCAAACACATTTATGTGCCCTATCTCACTTCATTTGGAGTGCTGTGAGTGGATGCCCCAGTGGATACAGGGGGCACCAGCTCAGAGCAGTATTACAAGTTACTGCAGTCCTGGGGAGGGTATTAGTCTGTGTTCTGCTGCTGTAACAGAGTATCAGAGACTAGGTAAATTGTTATCAGTCCTGCAGGCTACAAAGTCCAAAATCAAGGAATCAAGTCAGGTGAGGTTTGTGTGCTGTTTTGTACCATGGCAGAGGGCATCATATGACAAGACACAGAGGAAAGGGGAGCCAAACTCTCCATTCCTATTACTGACCCATTTCTAGGATCATGACTTTCATTCACTCAAAGGCAGTGCTCCTATGGCCTATTCACCTCCCAAAATTTTACCATGGCAACTACATTTTTTTTATTTAAAGAGAAAAAAAAACATGTAAAGAGATAATACAGAATTTAAAACAAAAGATAAACAGTAAGAAATCACTAATTGATAAATTACATATTGTCCTCTTAGAAATAGTTGTTCAAGTTACAAAATTAAAGCACACAAAGTAGATATTCAAACAGTGAGACTGTAAACAGCTATGGATGCGAGTCTCTACATGTATTTCTATTCTTTCTGTATTAGAGGGAAAAACAAAACCTAGCAAGACAAAACAAAGCAAATTACTATAAAAAACATGAAACCAAAAGGTCATATAAAACCACAGTACAAGGTGATCTACAATGATTACTGTGATTTCTTTTTTTTAAAGAGAAAAAAACAGGAAAAAGGTAGAAATATTACAAAATTTCAAGAAAAGAAGATAAACAGTAAGAAATCACTAGTTGATAAATTACATATTGTTCTTTTAGAAATAGTTATTCAAGTTACAGAATTAAAGCACACAAAGTGGACACTAAAGCAGTGAGAGTGCAAACAGATCTGTTCAACAATCCTACAAGAACCTAGAAATCAATCCACACACATCTAAACATACATGCAGCTGTATCTTTTATAGCACTTTCTATTTCCTCTTTTTTTAAAATAGCAATTATACATTTTTAAAGTTTTATTTAAAGAGAAGAGAAAAAAATACAGAAAAAAGGGTAACAACAATACAGAATTCTAAAAGAAAGAAAGAAAAAGGAGAATGAGAAAAAGCCCCACTAAGAAATAAGTAATTTATAAATTATGTACTGTCATCCTGGATGTAGTTGTTCAAGTTACAAAGTTAAAGGGTACATAGTAAATATTCAAACAGTCAGACTACAAACAGTTCTGCTCAAAGATCCAACAAAGATTCAGCAATATGGTCATCTATTTTACACACTCAAACATACATGCAGTTATATCCCTTAGATGTGTTGTTTCTTATTATCTTCAATAGAATTGTCTATATCATCAGGCATAATTGAATATAGCAGTATAATTGAATATAGCAGTACATAACAATATTAGTAAAAATAAAACATTGTAGACAGTATAAAACTTCAAAGGCAGGTAATAATCAAACCATAGTGGATATTCTAGTGAATCTTGCCATCTTCAGTGCAGTTGCCTATACTCTCAGACTTGATACTATCAATCATAACAGCTTTGAATAAAATCTATCAATACAAAACAGCAATCTAACAAACCAGATTCAATTATGATCAGTCATGGTAAAACAGTGTAGGTTATACAAAGCTTTAGATTAAGTTAATAGGAAATTAAGGATCATTACTGTACTATATCCTGTTATTTTTGGGATAACTGTCTGTGCCCTCAAATCTAGTACAGGTAGAATGACTGGAACAGAATATAATCCATCTAAGCAGAGTAGTGTGAGTAATGTGGGTTTTAAATCCTGGTACACTATTAACAATATAGTGTATCAAGTCCATCTATATTAGAGATTCTAGCCATCCTTCTCTGCCTCATTTCTGCTATGCTATTTTTCTGCCTTTGTTTGTCTACTTTTTTCCTTCATTCTACTGCCTGCCCCACTCATTGAGGCCTTTCTGCCATTGTTCCTAAAATCCTGGTATTTTTTCTCTCTCTCTAGAATGTCCTTCAGTATTCTCTGTAGGGTTGGATTAGTGGTCACAAATTCCCCCAGTTCCTCTTTGTCATGGAAGCATCTTGTTTCTCCATTAATTTCTAGAGACAGCTTTGCAGGGTACATCAACCTGGGATGGAGGTTATTTTCTTTCAGGGCTTGGAATACTTCACCCCAAGCTCTTCTTGATCTGATGATGGTCTGTGTTGAGAAGTCTGCCTTGATTTTGATGGGCTTACCATTATAGGTAATTGTTTCTTTTCTCTGATGGCTTTTAATATTCTGTTTTTATATTGAATTTCTGGTATCTTGATTATTATAGGTCTGGGTGTAGCTCTGTTTTGGTTGTAGGTGGCTGGAGTTTTGTATGCCTCACATAACTGAATGTCATTTTCTTTTCCCATGCTTGGGAAGTTTTCCTTAATTATTTCCATGAATAGCCTTTGTAATTCACCTGTTTGTATTCCTGCTTCTTCGTTCACATTTCTTATTCTTAAATTGTAGATTCTCTTGTTGTCTTCTAGCCTTTGTATTGTTACTGCCTGTTTCCTTGTTATTTTTAAGAGATCTTTCCTTTCAGGATCACACATTGCAAACTTGTCTTCAAGTTTTGATAGTCTATTCTTAGTTTCTTTTAAGGAGTTTTGCCAGCTTTTAATGAAGTTTTTAATTTCCTGGTAATCTCTTTGAATCTGCTTCATGTATTCTATATTTTCTTTATATTCTTTATCAAATGTTTCTCTCCTTTTTTTGTGTTCTTCCGTTCTTCTATGTCTTCCTGAGAGATGCTTAGCATTTTATTTATTACTCTACTCATATATTGCTTTACCTGATTTAATATTTCAGTTTTGATCTCATCTACAAGGTCCCGAAGATATCTCTTAATGTCCATTGAAGCCATGTCTGATGTTGCATGTTTGCCACCCTCAGTCTCCCTTGTTTTTCCTTCTCTTGGATCAGTGCTCTCAGGGTTGTTGGCTGGGGGCCTCCTCCTGCCTTTCTCTCTTGTCATAGTCCCAGCTTCCTCCACACAGTTGTACAGTGCAGGTCCCAGCCCCTTTCCCTGTCGGCCAGGGTTCCTCCAAAGTATGCTGGTGAGGGAACTCCACCCTCTCCTGCCTGCTCTTGTCACTGAAGTGTAAGCAGGGGCTGCTTATGCCAGCCCCTCCCCACTGGGCCAGCCAAACTTCAGGGGCTTTCATCAGGTTAGTGCGTGCTAGGCACAGGGAATCAATTTGGGCTGGCTCATTGGGTCCCATCCAGGCGCGTGACCAAGTCCAAGCAAATCCCATGAATCTACTCTGGGGAGGAAGCAACCAACTGAAGTCACTGTCACTCCCAGTTCAGGCTCCTCCTGCCCGATTTCAGCATGTTGGCCATTTGGTTGCACCCTTCCTGTGGTGGGGGGTCTCATTCCCAGCACTGACCATGGATTAATGAAGGTCCCTTCGGTGGCTCCGTTGTCCATTGGGCTCACCAACTCCTGACTTCAGCACCTATGGCTCCTGTGAGTGGCGGCAAGAATGAGCTTGGGTGGCTCTGCCAGCCTGTGCAAATTTGCAAATTCAGGATGGCTTAAACTTGGCCGGTCACAGTGAAACGCCTTGTCCAGTAATTGTAGCTCTTCCAGTTATAGCCCTGAGACTGCGTGTTTGATGAGCTTTTTTATGTTTTAATTTCTTCCTGTGTCAAGAGGATCCATCTCCCTCTGTCTGG
>PVLA01008757.1:0-84337 GCA_004027455.1 Hydrochoerus hydrochaeris | reverse complement strand
GGGATCACTGCAAGTTCAAGGCCAGCCTGGGCTACAAAGTGAGTTTGAGGTCAGCCTCCTGAACTACATGGTGAGAGCCTTCTTTAGATAAATAAATAAACAAATAATAAAATAAAACACATGAATGAATATATGCCAACAACTAGCGTCCAAAGGAACAAAGAAAAAAATTGGTGTCAGATTTATGTATGTGGGACAAATCTATTCACATACATGCATATTTTAAAGTCTAGTGGCCTTCTAAGGGTGTTTTTTTGGTTTGGTTTGGTGTTTTGGGATTGAACTCAACCTCGCACTTGCCAGGCAGGCGCTTGTGCAGGAACTATCTCCTCAGCTCCTCTAAGAGTGATTTTTAAGAGATCGTCACACTATGCTCTCACACAGCATCAGAAAGAACTGTATCACACACGCGCGATACAAAGCATCCAGCTCAGTGACTGACCTAGGAGAAGCACTGTCCATGTTAGCAGGTGCAGTCTCCTGGGGCCTTTGTTTTTGTTTTTGTTTTCTGTCTTTTTGAGACAGGGTCTTGCTATGCAGTCCTGGCTGGCCTTGAACTTACTTTGTAGCCCAGGCTGGTCTGGAACTCACAACAATCCTCCTGCCTCAGCCTCCCGAGTGCTGGGATTATAGGCGTCTCCTGGTTTTCAGCACCATTTCATAAGAGGAATGTAGTGCAAGCCAAGGCAAACCTGGTTTTACCCTGTGTCACTGCAAAGCTACACAACCCTGGACAGATGACTTATAACCTCCAGCTAGAAAACAGACCACATGTGACCTTGCGGAACTGGGTTAACAAAGTACCGTGTGTAAAGCACCCAGCCTAGCTCTTGGAACTCACTCCATCTCTGCCCTTTCCCATCCCAGTTACACTCCACATTCACGCGTGCATGAGTGTGCAGGGGGTGTGCGTGTGTGTGCATGCACGTCTGTCTGTGTCAGCAGTAACCACCTGCTGTCTGCCCGTGCAGGTCAGAAGGAGGCCTCAGTAGGGAAGAAGCAGCTCTGGATCGCACCATGCCTGCACTCCCAGCTCAGCCTGGTGGCGCACAGGAGGGACACCATGGCCCACCGGGTGCTCTCGGCGCGGCTGCACAAGATTAAAGAGCTGAAGAACGAGCTGGCCGACATCCACCGCAAACTGGAAGCCACTGTCATGGAAAACCAGTTTCTGAAACAGCTGCAGTTTAGACACTTGAAAGCCATAGGGAAGTATGAGAACTCACAGAGCAATTTGCCTCAGATCATGGTGAAGCATCAGAACGAAGTGAAAAACCTGAGGCATCTCCTCAGGAAGTCCCAGGAGAAGGAAAGAACGGTCTCCAGGAAGCTCAGAGCGACGGACGGCGAGTTGCTGAAGACCAAGGACGCCCTGCAGGCCCTGCAGAAGCTCTCGGAGGACAAAAACCTCGCAGAGAGGGAAGAACTGACCCACAAACTGTCCACTCTGATGGCGAAAATGGAGGCGAATGACAAGAAAATACAGGTGTGTATTCCAGAGGCGCAGACACACTCGGGGTCCCACCAGCCACCTTTGGAGGATGTGCATTAACCCACCCGCCCTGTAACAGAGCATGGTAACCCCCCTCGGCTGGCTGCTGTCACAAACTGCTTAAAACAGGATCACTCACCACCCTTTCCGCCACCCCTTGTACGCAGGGAGAGTGTCCTCAGGGCAAAACTTTCTAAGTCCAGAGCCAACCCTTTCAATGGTCCCTCCACAAGGCAGGTGAGCTGTGGCCACCCCATGGTCCCTCAGCACGGTAGCAGGGCAGCCCCTCATGACTCTTGGTGTCGGTTTCCAGGGAGCCCTGGTCACCAGGGTCTACGCTGGTGCCCAAGAACCTACGGGGAGAGAGAGTAGTTCACCAGGCAGAAGTGCCGAGGTTTCAGGTCCAACTGTGACATAGATTGTATTTTACATTTTTTTTGTCTTTTGAGACAGGGTCTGGCTATGCAGTTGAGGCTGGCCTTGAGCTCACTTTGTAGCCCAGGCTGGTCTCAAACTTGCAACAATCCTCCTGCCTCAGCCTCCCGAGTGCTAGAATGACGAGCATGCACCACCATGCCAGTCATTGATCTTAAGGATGTGTTCAAAGATGTTTTGGGGTTTTGGGGGGGGGTTGTTTATTTTTATCAAATTCTAGAGAATGTAAAAACCATTGTAAACACAAAGTAAAAAACGTGTCCTGTAGGTGAACCATTCTCTAAAAGGGCACCGCAGTTCTGCCCTTCTCCGGGCTTTGCTCGGCCCCTGCGTGACTGCTCGGTGTGGCCTGGCGCCAGCTGGGTGGCCGACTCCGTGTCCCCTTTGCAGAGCCTGGAGAGGCAGCTGGGGCTGAATGCGCGTGCCTTCACCCGGCAGCTGGCGGTCGAGAACCGGAAGACACAGGCAGCGCAGATGGCCACGAAGACCCTGCAAGTGGAGGTCAAGCACCTGCAGCAGAAACTCAAGGTACTGTGAAAGCCAAATGTGTGCCACTGGTGACGGCCACGCCCCAGTGCGGACAGGGCCTGGGGACTCTGCCACGGGCAGCAGGTGAGCGACCAGGCACCGTGCACCACAAAAATTAAAACTCTCTTCCTCCCTGAGGCTTCTTGTTATCATTTTTATTTCATGGTGCTAACGTGATGCTTCGTTCACATTTTAATGTAATTCTAAATACGTTTTTACACATAAAACTAACGTGTCGTAACAGCAAAGGGAAAATTTCAGTACATGTGCCGCCGAAGGGAGGATGAGGGCAAGTTTTAATGCCCCACAACTTAAAGTCTCATTACAAATACCGTTTCGGAACCGTCCTTTAAGCCAGGTGCGGTGGCACACACCTGTCACCCCAGCACTGAGGAAGCAGAGGCAGGAGGGTGGCCCTGAAGCCAGCTGGGCTACATGGTGAGATTCTGTCTCAGAAAGGAAAACTTTTCTAAAATTTCCAACATTTGGGGGAAGGCTGTCTAAGACAAGTGAGAAATAGGCATTTTCAAATCTCAACTCACACATCTTCAGCTTGATTTCTGACACAAAAATTTCTGGGATGAGCAGGGAACTCAGATCCAGAGTCTTGGGATCAGAGCACTGCGGTCCAGAGACAGGTACACAGATGGAAACCCTCCCTAGAGTTTCAGGAAACCAGGAAGGAATGTGCCAGAAAATGAGCCATAGCTACACGAGTCTAAGAGGAGAAGCTCCGAGATCCAGTGGCCAAAATGCAGGAGACACAGTCAGGAAATTTTAAAACCCTTAGGCCTTGTGTGCAGCCACTAAAAACACATTTTTTGCCAGCAGGTATGCTTAATATTCACTGCCATACTGAATTAAAGATACAAAATTCTGCATATACTAAGATTTCAATTTAGCCACAAAGATAACAAGATTTCAAAAATAAGTGTTTTAAAAATCGTGGGGAGGCTGGAGGTGAAGGCACTGCCCGCCTGCATGAGACCCTGGGTTCTGCCCCCAGCACTACACAGCAAACCGAAATCCCTCACAACTTCCCTCGTCAAAAGAAAAGCAAACACACTCTGCAGCGTCTATTCTGTGCTTCTGGAAAGGGGCGGCAGAGGCCTGCCCAGCCTGTGGAAGATGCTGGGTTTGAAAGCCCTGCACCGAAAAAAGAAAACAGGCAAAATAAGAATGAGGAACCTTCATGAACTGTATAGAATCGTCTCAGGATGTGCTAAGTGAGAAAAGGGAGGGGACAGAAGTAGGCGGCACACTGCCAATCAGGGAGAGGGTGGCAAAACAAATTATCCAACTTATATTTTAAAAAATCAAGATAACCACAGAAAAGGGGGAAATAAAGTAAAGGGACAGTCACAGAACCTAGATTTCTTAAATCTCTGCTTGCTTGATATGACTTTGAAATCAAGTAAACATTTTGCATAATTATAAGGCAGAACTAAATGTAAAAAACTAAGAGGCTGTACCAAAAAAAAATCCCAAGTAAAGAAAACTACACAGACCCAAATATGTATGCAGTTGGTGGCATAATATCACACAAAGAAACCATTCCAAGCCGGGCGTGGTGGCTCACGCCTGCCATCCCAGCACTCGGGAGGCTGAGGCCGGAGGATCGCTGCAAGTTCAAGACCAGCCTGGGCTACAAAGTGAGCCCAAGGGCAGCCTGAACTGCATAGCAAGACCCTGTCTCAAAAAGCCAAAAAAAAAAAAAAAGGAAGCAGGAAAGAAACTATTCCAAGTGACTTAAAACACATTAATATTATCATCTATGTCATCTTTACATAGACACATACAACCTTAAACTATCATTAGTTTACTACTGATTTTGGTGGTGGTAGTCGGGATACTAGCATTGTAACACTGATATGTGCATATATACCACATAACATGGTGAATAATGTTCAGACCTAGGAGATAGAAGAAAATACAGAAGTAAATAAAAAATACAGAGTCAGGGCTGGGGATTTAGCTCAGCGGCATAAGCACCTGCCTGCCTTGTAAGCAGTTCGATCCCTGGTACCGATAAAAACTAAAAAAAAAAAAAAAAACTCCTTAAAAAAAATACAGAGTCAATAAAAATCCTATAATCCCAATTTTGATTCGAAGTAAAAATATGAATTTATGATTTTTTTTTTGTCTTTTTGAGACAGGGTCTCGCTATGCAGTTCAGGCTGAACTTGAGCTCACTTTGTGGCCAAGGCTGCTCTCAAACTCAAAACAATCCTCCTGCCTCAGCCTGCGGAGTGCTGGGATTACAGGTGTGAGCCACCAGGCCTGGTGCAAAACATTTGTTTTTAAAACTGCGTGTTTCTAAAGTGAGCAACTCAACAGCAGTGAATGCCCTGGAGCTCTTTCAATGGCCTTCAAAGTCCGCATCCCACACACAAGAGCCAAGGCACCTCAGAAACTCACCAAGTCTACTAGACAAGCCTGGGGCTACCATCATGCACAAAAGGAAAGCGTCAAGGGGTGAGAAGATGACAAGCCAAGGGCTGGAGAGCTGTCTAGAGGAGGCGCAGGCTGGCCACAGATGTGACAATGTAAGGATAAAAAGATGACTTCTCGGACTGCAGTTTATGCACTAGGTCCGAGAGTTCATAATGACACTTAATAAACAAAACGCATCAGTGACTACCCAACTTTGGAGGGCTCCAGCACACCACTGGGGAACCATACGCTATTCTGAAAACTTATACATAAAGAGCAGCAGACACACATATTTTTTACTTTTTCTGTGTGAAGTTTTCTTCGGAGTCACCGAATTGTATAAAGAAGTTCTAGTCTCCTTATGAAAGCACTCCAGCTGATAGGAAGGACCCAACTCAGTCTTTTAGGGTGCCTGATGAATCACTGGCTCTAATCAATGGTCATAAGTTGCTACCACCCCCACAAAAGAGAAAGAACGAGGTGGCCCTTCCTGAGGGCTCTGCACACCTCCACCCTGGGAGTTCTTGCCTGAGCCAGCCCAACTCCAGCTGTCCACCGAGCCTAACAGCCAATTTAACAGAACACGGGACAGAAGAACTGGGGAAGCGGCACCACGGGGATGCAGCCCACGGCAGCAGGATGAGGGGGCTCCACAGGCCTGAGAGCACAGTTCTACCCACAGAGCAAAGCAGAGAGGAATAAGGTGGTGCAGGAATCGAGGGGTTAAAGAACAGACTCTCTTCACACAATCACCATGCTTCAGCCCACACTGGATCCCAGTTCAAACCAACTTTAAAATATTGTAGGATGCCTGGTCAAAAAGGAGAAACAAACTGGGTATTTGATGGCACTCAGGTTTATTGTTGATCTGGGGCAGCAGAAGGATGATTCTGTGGTTAGGTTTGCAAGGCACAGCCTTTCATACTGAAATATGAAAGTGCGGGTAGATCTCGCTGTGATACTTGGGATCTGCTGAACTAATCCGGGGTGGGAGAGGTTCGGGGAGGCTGGGAGTGCAGCGGGAAGCAGGCGGTCCTGAGGTGTTCACAGCAGAGCCAGCACATGGGCTCATGGTTACTCTCCTGTGCTCTCTACTTTTTATATTTCTTAGATTTCCATTTTTAAAAGGAAAAATGTAAGAAAATTATGTATTTTACATATTTAAAGAAGAGTAGAAATAGATTTAAAAATAAAAGGACTGGGCTGACATTAGCACAGTGGTGAACACCTATAATCCTAGCGCTCTGGGAGGCTGAGGCAGGAGGACTGCAGACTGGAGCCAACCTGTGCAACTTACTTAGCAAGAACTCGTCTCAAAATAAAAAATAAACAAAGGAGCCAGGCAGGGTGGCTTATGCCTGTAATCCCAGCACTCGGGAGGCTGAGGCAGGAGGATCACTGTGAGTTAAGAGACCAGCCTGGGCTACAAAGTGAACTCAAGGCCAGCCTGAACTGCAGAGCGAGACCCTGACTCAAAAAGACAGACCAAAAAAATAGAGAGAGAGAGAGGAAGGGAGGGAGGCAGGGAGGGAGGCAGGGAGGGAGGCTAGGGACCTGGCTCAGTGTGAAAGCTCTGGGTTCATTTCCCAGTACCACAAAAAAGTAGAGGAACAAAAAGTGGCCCCGACAGTGTGCTAGTCTTTGCCTGCCCAGACTCCCTGGAAGTGGCAGAAAAGGCACTTTTAACCCCTAACCCTGTGCTTCCTGTGCTGGACCCGAGGGCCGGGCGGCTGCGGGAGGTGAAAGCAGGTGCATTCAGGCTGAGCACGAAGCCAGACAGACAGTCACAGCCTGAGATGCACACGGCTCTGCTCCTGAAGGACCCGTGGCTCGGGTGGGCGGAGGGCGGGGGGCAGCCAGCCTGGGGGCATCCGGAGGGGCACAAAGGGGCCCCAGACCATTGCTGATCAGGCTCTGGGCAATGGTGACTCTGTTGGGACCATCCCTGTACCACATCTGCCATCAGGGAAATGGTCTGGTCTGTACATGTCTATAACCCCAGCACTGGGGAGGCTGAGGCAGGAGGATGGCTGATCTGGGCCACGTAATTCAAGGACCAGCCTGAACTCATAGCAAGACCCTGACTCAAAAAACAGAACAAAACAAGACAGCGCTCACCTGGCCCCAGGAGGTGATGCTGCTACAGACCCTAACTCCCTTCCCTGAAGATCCAGGGACTGCAAAGGAAAACAGCTTCCAGATGACAGGAGAAGCATGGGGACCCCAGGGTGCGACGTGGGCGGACCTGCGTGGAGGCGCAGGCAGCAGGGACCCCCACCCCGCACGGCTCCAGCGGGGAGCGCAGGCCAGGCTCCTCCCGAGGGCCAGGGTGAACAGGCTGCCCGCGGGGCAGTTCTGGAGGTGCTGGGGAGGCTTGCTCAGGGCGAAGCCTTCGGGCAGGGGACAGAAGCCCAGGCGAGGCCCAGTCCACAGCAGAGAGCAGGACAGGAGACGGTGAGTCCAGCCTCCGTCCCCACCTGTGCTCAGGCCACCGATCATACATGGCCACCGCTGGAGTGAGAGAAAAGACAAGAAAAGCCTGGTGTGGTGGCTCAGGCCAGTGATCCCAGCACTCCGGGAGGCTGAGGCAGGAGGATGGTAGGTTCCAGTCCAGTCTAGACCACGACTGACAGAGATCATCTCAAAAAAAATTTTTTTTAAAGGACTGGAACTATAGATCAGTGCAAAGTGCTGAGTTCTTTTCCTAGTATTGGAGGGGGACAAGGAGAGGAAAGAGGGAGAAAAGGAAGGAGAGGAGGGAGGAAGAGAAGGCAGACAGACAAATGGCTGGTCCAGTTTAATAGCCCTAGAAGGAAGATACTATGTACACAAAGTACGTTGTTCTAACAATGGAAAAACCAGAAAGCAGTGAAAATGAACATGACCGCCAGTGGGAGAAGTCAGCACGCAGCTAGAAGATGATCGGGACCACGGCAGTGAGCCTGCGGACCAGTACCACGGGGCTGTCCGCGTCATCAGGAGCCCAACAGGTTCACCATCACCGACCCGGGATACGGAGAAAACCTCCCTGAACAGAGCGCTAAAGATGAGACCCCAAGAGACTGTGCCGCCCAGTTTGTAACAGCCGAATCTTGGAAACAGCCCAAATCCCGATTAACCGGTGAGTGGATAAAGAAGGCGTGGAATACTAGTCTGTCGCGAAGAAGGATAAGCTGGAGATGCTGCTGGGTAAATGGGCGCCCCTCGAAACTGTACCCCAAGTGACATGAGTCGGACACACATGTGTAAATGCCCCCTTTGTTTTTGTAGTATCAGAAACCAGAAGTGTACATAAGGAACACGGGTATAACAGATATTGTGAAACAGGAAGAAAATGTTCAAATGGGGAGGGGGGAAGGGAGAAGGAATAAAGAAGGGGAAAGTTAAACAGTAAAATATGGAAATGAAGTTTTGTAAATGGGGAGGAGGAGGAGCTAAAGGGAGGGAGAGGGTGGGGAGGGAAGGACACGAGTCCCATCACGGACAGTGTGAATTCTCTACCTGAACAAGCCCCTCACATGTCCCTAAAGTCTACCGATGAAACCTGATTTAAAAGAAGAAAAGGGGTAAAAAGAGACTCAGTTACCAAAGTGACTTAAGACAACCACTTTGGCCATTTCTCGTGACTTGGTCGTTTCCCACGCCTGTCACCTGCTGCTGTCCCTGTGTGTGCGGCCCCAGCAGTGACCCTGTGGGGAGGGACAGAAGCCCCAAGGCTGCATTAGAACCTGGGCCGTGCCCGTCACGTGCTCCATAACACATGACTCTCAAATTTAGGTAAGTGAAGGGCCGACATCAACTCTGTTGGTGAATTTAGTCTAGGAGAGCCTGCCAAGGACAGCCCAGGAGGTGGTCACGGGCTGGGAGCCCGAGTTACCCGGTGTCCCAGTGCCATCTGCAGTGGGAGCCGAGGGCGTCGCCGGGTCGTGGGCAGGAAGCCTACGCGTGGCCTCTCCGTGTGGCGCGGGCACCCTCACGGCCGGCCCGGTGGCCAGGTTTCCAGCGCAAGAGCGAAGGGATGTGGAGGTGGAGACGGAGATGGAAACAGAGACAGAGTCAGACAGACAGACAGACAGCACCTGGCAGGAAGAAGTCACAGTGCCCTTTGTGACCTCACTTTGCTGTCACATGGCATTGTCTCTGTCTCATGACATGGGCCGAGGCTGTCCACAGAGTAAGACAGAGACAGAAGCGGAGGTGGAAGTGGATGAGGAAGTGGAGGTGGAGGTGGAGGTGGAGGTGGAGACAGAGCTGGAGGTGGAAGTGGACTTGCATGAGACGCCATCGTGGGCTCCAAGCCTCAAGGTGGATTCATGCGGGACGGTGCCGTGGGACCCAGGCCTCCGCTGAATCCCTTGGGTCTCAGCGTGTGGGGAGATCCCTGCACTCTTTTGTATTTGACTCTTCGGGTTACTCTTGCAGGGTAACCCTCTCAGCTATGTGCCTGTATTAAACTGTTTCCCTTGAAAATCCTGATACAACAGACGGAGGTGAAGCTGAGGACACAGGAGGAGATGGGACATGGGAAGAGACTAAAGCCAGCACCAGGCCGAAAGCAGCCCCACTGCTCTGTACGACCTCCCCCTGGCTGTCACACAGCATCTTCTCTGCCCTGTTCCACAGGCCTGGCCAGTCCAGGAAGTAAACGCCCCCTCTCGAGGTGGGGTCACAAGGTTCTGGAGGAGAAATAGTATCGTGGCAGTTTCAGGAAACGACAGTCCGCCATGCTAAGGTCAGCGGTCACTGTCTGGGCTTGGGCAGTCCCAAGTTCTCCAGGCGGAAACTCCCTATCAAAGTCGCTCAGGCCCGTTGCCAAGGCGTGGGCTGCAATGAGAAGACCCACACGCTGCCACCCGCGGCTCCCGGAGGAGGTGGGGCAGCCCTGGTTGACCTACTTGCGGTGGCAGCCTCACTAACAGGGACTCTCCCGGGAACTTTCTCTTGGGGGAGGTGCACTGGGAATCGAACCCAAGGCTTGTGCACTGAGCCACATCCCCAGCTGGCTTTTTACTTTCCATTGTGAGAGAAGGTCTCTCACTAAATCGTTCATTTGCCCAGTGTGAGTTCCAACTTGCCATCCTCCTGCCTCGGCCTCCCACAGTACTGGGACTGAAGTGGGAACCCTGCCCTAAGTGCAGTCGTCATGTTCATGTTCAGAAAGCTGCAGGCGCTCTGTCCTCTGCCACTGAACTCACGGAATCATACGGGTTGTCATCAAACTGACACTTCTGTGACTGTGCTAAAAACAGCTTTGCTCACCACAAGGCACCCACTGTAGCAGGTGAAAGCTCATCCCATTCCCGTGACTTCTGTTTGCCACCTGATGAACGAGACAAGCTCTCCAGAATCAACGCCTCAGACCAAGCGTGCTCCTCTGGGGTCCACTGTGCATAAAATTCCCTTTCTCCTCCAGCGCTCCTGGGTTCCACTGACTCAGTTCTTCCTGCATCAGTTTCTCAGGTGTGCACTACCAATGCCTCGCTGAACTGTGACTCGACTTCCCTTTGAGCTCCTGAGCGGTTTCCTGAGGGCCTTTCACAGGGGTTCTATGAACATTCAGGCTACATAGTGGCTCCCTTATTCCCATGGCTAACTGGTGGGTCGCAACCACACAAGGGCCCTGGGGGATTTGAGCCCTGCTCCTCGGTTGGGGCACCGCTGTGCTGGAGGCAATATCCCTCTCACCCCGGCCGTGCCCCGGGCCCTCAGCAGGCAGCCTGCTTCCCCTCACTGCCCCCCAGCTGCAGCCGCCCGGACCACGGCAACCAGAAGATGGAACTGGACTTGCCAGAAAATCAAAATCCGTCCCCACAAAAACACTGAAATTTTTGCTTCTTAAGCAATGTGAGAGAGAAAACACTCAGAACGGCTTTATATGCTCCGCCTCCTCTTGAACCTCACACAGCGCACGTGGCCAGCGGCCTGAGCCTCTCTGGTCCCCCAGGCCGAGTGACCACGATGAGAAGAGACAGCGGGTGAGGTGGAACAACACACCGCTTCTGCCTCTGGAACCATAAATTCTAGGAGATTCCTGTTCTCATGTTTTATGCATTTCTAGAGCAGCCAGAAACTAACTTTATGATTGAGACGAGCACAAGACCTGCACTGAGGTCACAGTGATCAGCTGAGGTCACAGAAGGACGTCACATCCTCTGTCCTCTGTGACCGTGCTCCGCTTCCCCAAAGCCCTGTTCCCAGGAAGACGTGGGATTCTGTCCTGGTCCACTCTAGTCCAAGGCCGCCCGTGGAGGTGTCGTCACCCCGTCTCCCTGCGCCTCTGTCCCCAACTCCCCTCCACACTCCCTTCTCCCCACCAGTGACTGGTGTCCGTCATATCCCCCTGCTGTCTGGTGTGAACCAACCACGGCCAGTGGCACTTGGTGGCCTCCTGCCACCTGCTGGGCCTCTTCTCTCCGTGGCTTATGTCGTCCAAGGCCACCCCAGTGAACGGCCAGAGGAGGAACAGGACAGAAGAGCTGGCAGGCGAAGTCTTTTCCCCATCGCCACAGCGTGTCACTCTGTCCAAGAGCTAGTTCTATTCGGTGTCCGGAAAGGGGCACAGTGACAAGGCACACCATACAGATTGCGTTCACGGCAGACTAAGCTGGCTTAGACTGTTTTCTGAAAGAAATCTGAGTGAATAAAAGTAAATATTAATAGAAAAATCAGTATCGTTATTCTTTTTTAGGAAAAGGAACGTGAGCTTGAAATTAAAAACATCTACACTAATCGAATACTGAGAAACATACGGGAGCTAGAAGATTCCCCAAAAGGTAGGTTTTTACTCCTTTTGCTCAAAATCTCTTTTTAAGTACCCAGTCATATTTGCTTAATGTATATAGCCAAAATAATAGAGATTTTATTTTATTTTGGGGTTTTTGAGACAGGGTCTCACTATGCAGTTCAGGCTGATTTTGAACTATGTTGCTCAGGATGGCCTCAAACTTGAGGCCATCTTCCTGCCTCAGCCTCCAGGGTGCTAGGTTTACAGGCCTTTGCCACAACACCCGGTCAATGATGGATTTTTTAAAAATCATTTTATTAGGCATTGAAATGCATTATGTGATCTTAGAAAGATAATGAAGCCATGAGATTGCTGAAAGACCTACAGAGGAATGAAAATGCTTTCCTGTTTCCCCGTTTGGGGCTCTGTCTTTAAAGTCCTTACAACAGGTAGAAAGCCAGGATGACTTTTCAACTGGAAGCAAAATATCTACCAAAAATTATAAGTATATTTGCTGGCAGTGCATGGCTTTTGAAAAGACTTTTCCCAGGTACACTTTAACAAGACGCCCCCAGGAGCCAGGCATGGTGACGCATTCCTGTCATCCCAGCATTTGGGAGGCTGAGGCAGGAGGACTGTGGAGAGTTCAAGGCCAGCGCAGGCCACACAGTGAGTTCCAGACCATCTTGCACTACACAGTGAGAACTTGCGTCAAAAACGAGACAAAAAAAAGTGTCCCCTTAGCGTTTCAATTCAGTGGATTTTGACATTACCCCAGAGAGGTCCTCACGCCCCGGGGCAGTCAGGAGCCCCCCCCGGGGGGGGGGGCCGGGGTTTGCGCAGCCTTTACCGTGACCTGCTGCCTCGGCACCTCTGCAGCTCCACAGCTCGCCTGCAGGGGGCGACAGCCTTGTCCTCCCACAGCAGTTCCGCCTCATCCCAGCACTCCATTCTACTCCACTAGGGTCCCCACAGTCTTTGTGACCCAAAGAAAGACACAACCAGGGAGATGGCAGGAAACCAACAAACATTATATGTACATTGACTATTAAGAAAATAGTGTACTTTGTTTTATTATCTTGCATGCTTCAGCAATATTTTGTTTAAAATCCGTATTGCTTCCAAATGTAAAATATGATTCTCACATGTGATCTACCTACTTGGCAGTTTCTTCAACAAAGTCAGTACAAGCAGACAGGAAAAGCTTGTTATTTACAAGCATGAGACACCAGGAAACCCAGAAGTCAGAGGATCTGCCGTCTTTGACAACTAAGGTACAGCAAGCGCGAGCTCTTTACAGTGACCCAGCTCAGGGCCAGGATTTAGCTCAGTGGTGTAAACACCTGCCTGGAAAGCTCCAGGTTGTGGGTTTGATCCCCCGTACCAAAAGTAAATAAATTAATTACCTTTTAAAGCCAGGTGCGGTGCTCATGCCTACAATCTCAGCACTCGGGAGGCTGAGACAAGAGAATCATTACAAGTTCGAGACCAGCCTGGGCCACAAAGTGAGCTCAGGGCCAGTCCGAACTGCATAGTGGGATCCTGTCTCAAAAAAAAAAAAAAAAAAGACCAAGCTCCAGGGCATCAGCTGTACAACACACACAGTATCGGTGTTCATTAGACTAAAATACAAACTACAATTATCTAGACTCCAAAAAATGTATTTGTGCTGCTTTTCTAAATTGTAGGGTAAAAAGATAGCAAGAAACATTCATCTCAAAGAGAAATCAAATGAAATAAACCATGAAATTCCACACTATGTCGGTAACCTACCAAACCAAGAAGATTCCAAGAGAAAATTCGAAGGTAATTACAGCAAGTCTTAAACACCTCCAGGGGGGCAGGGAAATAGCTCAATGAGCCAGAGCCTGCCTAGCACATGTGGGGCCCTGCATTTGATTATTCTCCAACTCTGAAAAGTCTCCTGCCTTCTTAGTCGATTTTTTAAAATTGTGAATTAGTATACACATGCATAAACTCACACTTAAAGCTGGGCATGGTGTCACATGTCTGTAATCCCAGCACTCGGGAGGCTGAGACAGGCAGAAGGATCGCCTCGAGTGCAAGGTCAGCCTGGGCTACACGGCAAGACCCAGTCTCAAAAACAAAGCAACAACAACAATCATACGCAGTTGACAGAATCACAGTACAGCAGCACCCAGGTGGCCATGGGCACACACCCGCAATCCCAGCAGAGCCGGAAGGCTTCCAAGTTTGAGCCCAGTCTGGGCAACCTAGTGATTTAGAGAGACCCTGTCTCGAACAATTTTAAAAGGACGGGGACGTAGCTCCATGCAAAGGCCTGGGGGTCGATCCTCTGTCCCGGGAGTAGATGGATGACTGATGGGGAAATGATGCTGGAGAAGTACTCCGCAAGGGCCGCACCTGGACCGGGGAGACTAAGGGCGCTAAAATAACTCAGCCCGTTGGTAGAATTTCCCGAGTGGAGAGCCACGCTGCCTGCTACAGACTCAGCGGCCCACGGCTGCTCGCCTTCTCCCCGTGGTCACACAGCCTATAGAAGTTTCCTCTTCACCATCCCCCCGGGGAATTGATATTGTCCTGAGAGCTTAGTCATTTGAAAGTTTCTTTCTGCACCTGCACTGTGTGTCACTGCTCTGGCACTGGGAGAAGGCAGAAAACAAGTGTGAATCATTCTGTTCTGGGCAGGCACTGGGCAGGCACTGGCCTAGCCCAGGAGAGGCCCTGACCTCAACTCCTAGCCGCCACCACCCCTCCATCAAAAAACCAGAAAATACGCGGCCCTGGGGTGCTTATGAACATCCTTCAGTTCACACTACCCACTCCACTATTTATAACTGCCCAGAACCCCAGGGACCGCAAATGCCACACTTTATTTAACTACTACTGTTTGTTTGTTTGTTGAGACAGAGTCTCACTATGCAATCCAGGCTGGCCTTGAACTCACAGTGATCCTCCTGCCTCAGCCTCCCCATTGCCGGGCTTACAGAACCATTACTCCTTTGACAGACACTTAGGTATCACTGTTCTAAACCACGCTACAGTACACACCCTTCTGCCCATCTCTGTCTGCCCGAAGGCTCGTTCCCAGAAGTGAGGCAGTTGGTCCACTTGAAATTTCAAAGCATACTACCAAATTGCCATCCAGAAACCTCCTGCAATTAATAAGCCCCTAGTGGGGGCTGGGCAGGGGCCCAATCCTGCCATGTCCCCACATTCTCATCAGCTCTGGGAATTACTCACCAAGTGGACGGGTGGAAAACCACCTCGCAGTGTTTCCTGGCTCTCTATCCCGCCTAGTGATGCTGAGAACCTAACAGTAACCTGTTGGCAAACCGGACGTCTTTGCCCACGAATATCGTTTTCTTTTGGTTTCACGGCTCCCACGTACTTGGGGCACTGGAGGAACACGCAGCCTGCTAGCAGCACGCGCTCCTCCGTGAGTGGCGCTTTGCTCTTTCGGCCTCCGCTGTGATTTTAGCGCGCGGCCTTGCAGGGCACTGAACTGTCCTTTCCTTTCCTTTTAACACAGATTTATCAAAGGAAGATGAGCGCCTGGGGGCGCACCCAGCTCTGGAGGCTGCTGGGAAACAGAAGGAGAAAAAGGAAGACCTAGAAAAGAAAGCCCCTTTGCAGGAGCCAGAGCTGCTCCCCCACGGCGCCCCCCACGGCGCCCCCCACAGCGCCCCCCAGGGCGGCGCCCCGGACCGCGCGGGCGCTCAGGACGGCGGCGGCGGCGGCGGAGCGGGCCGGGACAGGCCCAGGCGGGGCGTCCCGCAGAGCGACTCGGAGGCCGAGGCGGAGGCGCACGCCGACTCGGATTGCGACGGCGATCGCCGGCCCCCGGGTAGCTCCAAGCCGCCCTGCAGGCAGCGGAAGCTGTACGCCTTCACCGAGGCCACGGAGAACCTGCACCAGGGGCTCCCCGTGTGCGGCGGCCCCGGCCCGGGCCACCACGGCGCGCACCGCGCTCCCAGGCCGGAGGCGGCAGGCGGCTACGAGCCCTCCTTCGGGAAGTCCGCCCGGACCAAGGCCAAGGACCCCGCCTTCCGGGAGCGCAAGAGCAGCCTGATGGAGGAGCTCTTCGGGGCCGGCTGCGTGCTGAGAGCCGAGCGCGCCGCGCCCGGGCCGGCGGAGGGCGGCGCGGACACGGAGAGGCGGAAGGCGCCCCCCTCGCCGCCGCCCCCGGGCCGGGCCTTGGCCAGCAACGCCTCCGGGGACTCCAAGGCCACCGTGGGCAGCTCGGCCAGGTCGTCATCACCCTCGGAAGGAAAGCGAATCGCTTAAATATAGCCGATGTCTTAACGCACCTCGGCCTGGCAGCCTGCTGCTTCCCCGTGACGCTGGTGTGCAAGAGGGGGTGTATCAGGGTGTGCGCTGGAAGGCGTGTTAGACTTTGGAGAGCCCAGCTTCAGAATCCGGTGTGTGCTAGCCAGCGATGGCATTTTAAATACAAATTTGCAGCATTTTTCTAAAAGCCAGCCCCGTGCATTACTTGATGTGTTTTTGTAAGACCCATTTCTTAGGCGGCTTTGGTAGCCTGTGGGACCAGTCCAGAGACGCCTCTTCTCCAGGGAAAATCGCCCCGCTGTACGGTAGGGTTAGAACTTCAAAACAGGAAGCAGCTTGGAGGGAGGCCACACGATCCGAAGACTCTTCCTACGGGAAAAACAAGTGCACTGATTATCAAGCTTGGGTTTATGAAAACAGATCCTGAGGCTGCTCCTACTTAGCTGCGCTGGGCATCCATGTCCTACACTGCCTTTGTGCCTTTGCTCATGGACACACCTAAGACTAGGTGTTTTTGTATTGAGATTTATTGCACACTGTGACTTGACGCTTTTCCCACTAAATCTTGTTTAAACAAAAAAACAAAAACTTGATGCAGTGTTCACTGGAGCATAGCTGCTCAGACCTAATTACTATGTTTGTACCCTTGGCATATTTTAAGTTGGGACCACAAGCATCTACCTCAAGACTATGGCTGTTGAACTATCCTTTAGTCACAGAGGTAATTTATAAGCCAGAGCTTTGCAGGGAGCCTGGCTGGGGCAGCGGGGTCAAACGATTGCCAAGATGCAGGGAAGCCCTGCAGCAACCGCCCAGGCTTCCCAAAGAGGTGGTTAGATATTAAGGCCTGCAGAGGCAGCAGCCAAGCAGGGTCCCAGACAGCTTAGACACAGCTGCTTCAGTCTCTGCTCTCCCTCCCCTGGGCTTTCTTAGACCAGGGAATGACAGATCACTGCAGTCCCCCTGACCTTCCCCTGTCCCCGCATGCATCCCTGCACAGATGGCTCTCTTTTGTCCTTTAGCCTTGCTTTCTGGCTCTATCACCAAAAAGCCACAAAAGCTGCCAGTGGCTGCTTTTCCCTGAGACCCTCACAGTGAGGGGCCACACAGCCCCTCTGGGCCCCCTTGGAAGCTTCACTGGACATGGACGCAGAGTAATCGGTCCTCCTCTGCCCTGCCATGGTCGTGAACGAGGACAGGGCACACTGTACCGCATCTAAAGGTCACGCTGGTGTGTGGTATTAACATAGTGAAATACATTTTTAAAAGGCAGTGAAAGTCAGAGTGAGAAGATAATTGCATTCAAAACCAAAGATGGGATAGAGGCGCCCACTGGCACAGGGTGAGCTCAGGGGTGGGACACCCAGAGAAGGCAGGCGGCGGGCTCAGAGGCTCATGAGGGATGGGCAATGACCGAGTTGCCTAACTCTGGAGAAGTTTGCAAAAGCCACGCTCAGAGTGGTGTCCTGCGTGACAATTCGGCGTCTGTCCCTGCTTCCCCTAAGACGGTTTTCACATCTTTTCTTACACCTCCCCACAGTGAAGGCCTAAGTCCTGAGGGTGAATCACGGCTACCTAGACACTCTTCCTCGGCAGGCTAATTTAATACTCAGGGAAACTCACAGGGTCATGCGCATCGGGACGCCAACTCTTTACCGCTGAAGAATGAGATGGCAGCCAATTTCTAAATCTTACCGTTTTCTATTTTGGCTTTCTCCTGTGTTTTCTACAGTGAACGGAACTTCCTAATCAAGGGGAAATGATTTTAAAATAAAAACATAATCTCCTCAGGTCTGGTGGAGAAACTACGGCGGCTTGCGGTGGGACACAGAGGGCCAAAAATGTTGCACCAACTTTGAAAGACGTTTTTTTTCCTTTCAATTTTTTTATTTCTATTAGTTCATATTTGCGAAACAGTCAATACATCTCTGTGGGGAGCTGGTACACCCCCGTCCATAACGGTGCTTCCACAGCCCCCTTTCCCCTCCCCCCACACTCCCTCCCCGTTTCCTTTTATTTTTTATTTAGCCCTTTAAGTTAGCTGTACTTTGTGTAGCCGGTAAACTTCGAGCCTGGATACGGTGACAGAGAACAAGATGGTAGAGAAAACCAAGTCCAGTTTTCTCTTTCGGTAGCCCAGGTTTGCAGTGTAGGATGATTAGTTTCCTCCTGGGCACTCGGAACACCCACCTTCATCCTTCCCAGGGCCCCTTCTCCTCCTCCTCCTCCTCTGTCCCTTAGTCCCCTTCTGCCTTTGCAAAAGATGTTACAAAACGTGCTTTTGAAACCGGCGGTCAGCAGCCAAAGCACCCAGGGAAGGAGGGAGGCTGGCAAGGCTCCGGCTCAGTCACCTAGAGCAGAGGTGCCGATGACCCGCCGCAGCCTCGCCCTGCTGCCAGGCTCTCGGGCCTGGTGGTGAAGCTGCTCTCTGCGGAGTGATCTGGGCAATCCATCTCTATAAATGTCTTGCCATCACTGGCCCTAAGAGACATTTGGAAACCAGAGAAGAACACTCAGGCAGCCCGGACAGGAGGAGGCCCTTCCCCAGCCTCGGAGAACTGAGGCCGGTCCGTGCAGTCTGTGCGGACCCTGAGGCTTGGGGGCCAAGTGACCCTCACCTGTAGGCCAGCCTGATGCTGGGAGCAAGGAGTGAGACATGAAGAGGCCCAGCCGGCAGCGCAGGCAGGAGGAATGCAGGCCTTCGCCCCAGCCTCCAGAAACCCCTAGAGTTTCGAAATTAAACTGAAACACATGCGGCTCATGAGCATGGGGCCAAAGAACCAAGGGAACGGATAATCCAGTAAAAGAGACGTAAGACCTTAACATCGGTAAAAATTTAAAGAAGAGTTTGAAAACATACACTATTAAGCATTTGGCCATTCAGAAGACATGTAGTCATTCACATTAACTCAATAGGGCAGGTATGGTGGCCCACTCCAGCAATCCCAGCACTCGGGAGGCTGAAGCAGGAGGATCACCGTGAGTTCGAGGCCAGCCTGGGCTACACAAGGCCAGCCTGAACTGCATGGTAAAACTCTGTCTAAAAAGACAAAAAAAACCCCAACAGGATCTGGAAACTCCAGCCACCAAAACCTCGAGTGCAGGCATCATCAGCCAGCACAGAACCTGCAGGCTGCTCGGTCACGTGGATGCCCCTTAAATGTCAGCCAAGGGGGTTAAGGAACAGAAATCACCGTCCCCTCAGACAGCCAGGGGTCTAGTGTTCAAGGGATTCACTTCTCAGCCCTTCACCCATGCTGAGGACAGGCAGGGAAACCACAGGCCAACAGGCCAGGGAGGCCACTGGCCCTGTCCATTCTGGCAGCAGGAGGGGCCCGGAGAAGCCACCTAGTGCTTAATCTTCTGTCTGACTCCATGCAACCTCTGGGTCTCAAGGGGCATCCATGTTCCTACAAATGACAAGCAAGAAACCCAAAATACAAATAATTGAAAGGAAAAGTAAAGCGATGAGGGGGCAGGGAGGCAGACAGTGGAGACAGCAAGGCACTCTGGGTAGCAGGGAGGGCAGGCCAGCCCAGAGGGTCAAGATGTGCTGTGTGTGTGGACACCGACTTCCCGGGAGCAGCAGGACTATTACAGGTGTAGCCGTAAAATTAAACACTCAAGGAGAGAGGAAGCCGGACATCCTGACACACACGCAAAGATCATCATGAATCTGTACATCCCAAGGCTTCCCTGGTTACTGCACCATAAACTTATGACAAAATTGGCGTGTGCTATGTTAAGTGAACCAGAACTTATATTAAGTATATTTTATATTAAACGTCTGTTCTTACCTAAAACCATAAAATGGCTTTTAAAATATCGTTTTACTAACCATCATGTATGTGCACATGTATCTTCAAATATGTATATGCATTTTAAAAGTAACCACCTCTGTTAGCCCTAACACGACGCACCCCACACACAGCAAAGTGCGGACAGCACCCCGCGACCCCGCGCTTTCTGCACCTGCCGAGTTAGACTTGGGGGAAAAAAGAGAATTACTTTTATCTTCTCAGGTTTTACTTTTATAATTTAAAAGAGAAGCCCCTGCAGCTTTGCAAATGGCAAGAGGAGGGAGCGATGGAGGAGGAGGAACAGCAGGGAACTGCTTTGCACAGGCACCAGCTCCGAGAGGAAGGCGGCCAGCACGTCCTACACACAGGGGCAACAAAAATTCCCAATTTAAAGAAACGTTCAAAAGCCTGTTTTAAGAGCACGTAAGTCAATGCTCATAAACACCCGGAGTATTGTGGAAAAATCACAAGAAACACAACGGTGTGAACTGGGAATTTGGTGACAAGACAGATCAAAAGTCACATTTTTAAATTTTATTTATTTACATATTTATTTTCGTGTTTTAGACACAGGTGTCGTTATGTAGTCTGGGCTGCCCTGAACTCACTCTGTAGCACAGGTGGGTCACAACTTCCCTGGGATCCTCCTGCCTCGGCCTCTGGAGTGCTGGGTTTACAGGTGTGCGCCACCACGCCTGGCCCAAAAGTTATACTGTCTGTACCCCTTTCTGTATCTTTTTAAATCAGGACCATGTTTATCATCTATTTTTAAACAAATACAATTTATAAAGCTACAATGATGTGCTGCATAAGGGACATTTGCATTTCCCTACTTAATTGTCACCGGCCACTAACATGTGCGAAAAGCTATGCGACTCTCCTCTGCCCCGGGGAGGTGTGTCCCTGCTCCTGCTGCCACAGCAGGACAGACGGTCAGGGATGCTCTGCCGGGTGAGCGCCCCACGGTGTGTGCTCCTCCTCCTCTATGGCCATGGCATCCCCTGAAGACGAGCAGACACAAGAGGCGGGAGCCCGGCCCACTGTAAACTCTCCGTGCCCAAGCACTGAGCCCTGAATGGGCTGCCGGAGCTCGGCCTGGGCCCACCCAGCCTGAGGCTTTGTCTGGCACTGAACCGCGGGCTGGCAGCTCTGCCTCACGGTGCGCTCAGGGAAAGGGTAACGTGCACGTCAGGGAGCGCAGAACACAAATACCATCTTCCCAAACCCAGCAACCAGCTCGGCTCTACTGAGCGAAGGCTGGGAAAGTCCACAGACCGTTCTCGGCTCGAAAGGGGCTCGGAGGAAGCCGTCCCACAGCACCTGCAAACGCCTCACCCAAGAAGTGCTTCCGAAGATCAGCTCCGCAGAATCAGCCTTCCCGGCCCAAACGCAGATCGGGTCAGGTGAATTTAATCAGACCTCCCACTTCGCTTTTTTCTACAGACCGTAAACATTAAATGCTTAGAGAGTGCACTTCACTAGAAACAGCTGCACCATCTGCGCCCAACACCACGGGCTCATGAGTACATCTGTAAAACACCGTAATGAAAAATTAACAGCTCCGAATATGTAAGTAACACAGGATAAAATGCTTGTCGAAAAAATGACATTTTAAACAGAAGAGAAAGCACAAATGATGCTGATTAGTGTTATCCCTTCAGCTGTACTACGTGAGATTAAAAAACAAAGTCTCAGATTCTAGTTCAGTGGCACCTCAGTCCCGACTGGTCACTAGTTCTGGGAGGCACAAGTACCTAAGAGAAAAAGGACCAAAGCAACTGTTCTGGCTGGAAGCGGAGCGCGTCGCGAGGCGGTCACACGAGCAAGCTCAATCTATACCTCGGACTCAACAAACAACGAGACCATGGACAGAGCTTTTGCACGGAAAAGCATCAAGCACTAAATTCAGTAAGTTTGAAAGCAAGGCAAGACTATTGGTATTAAAATTAAGTTCCTTTCTAAACTAGATTAAAAACAGAATGAAGTCTCTTAGAAAATTCTGACTTTCCAGTTGGCAAGAAGACCAACACATGCCGACAGTGCCCATCAGCACACAGACGCCAGGAAGGGTTTCACTCTGATAAGAGCCTGCTGTGACGCTGCCTGGCACACTCGAGTCCTAAACTAGGCTTTCTGGCTCAATGACAGTTCTCCTATGAATCTCACATAAATTGCAAGGACAAACATTCAACAGAAAAACGAGCCCGTGTACTTTGTTTAAAAAAGCGTCAGTGCATCAGAGTTCCAGCCCGAGAGAAACCCAGGCTCAGGCCTCGTGTCCGCAGCCCTCTTCCGTCTCAGCTGAACGGGTGAAGCACGAGAGCCACAACCTTGTTACAGACCAAAATCCAGCAGGTGATGCCAACGCCACCTGAAAAGGAAGTGACGCGGTGTGAGACCCAGCGGGGCTCCTTCCCCTGGAGCCGCCTCTTCTTCCTCAACTCACAGGGTAAGAGGGCTGCAGTTCAGAGCACTGCTGGGCCAGCAAAAGCTAAGTCCATGGGTAGAGATCCCTGAGACCTGGACCCCAGGCCTGGTGATGGCCAGCGGGAACCCTGCTCCGAGGCGTCCACGGGGGAGTGGCCACGCTGCAGGACACACTGCACGACAAACTATGGGACCATTTCTCCTTTTCTCAAAAGCCCACTGCTGACTAAGAATGGGAACAGCCCCCCAGCAGAAAAACAGGTTCCGGAAGCAGGACACAGGGGTGACCCCAACAGGCCACATGTGAGGCGGGCTCACAGCGCGGCGCCACACACGCGCCTTCCGTTCCAGGCTCTCCCTAAGCCTGCCATGGCCTCCCCGGGTGTCTCTGAGAACACTCTTACCTGCCACTCTGGTAGGAAAGGCCACCAGGCGGTCTAGTGGGGTTATCCATTTGCTGGGCACCACGGCCACGGGGACAGAATAGTACTTCCAGATGAGCGAGATCATCAGCGCAGCCTGCAAGGACACCTATGGTGAGCCAAAGCCACCCGCCAGTCACACGGGGGCCTGCCAGTGTCCCCTTCTGAGCACCTCAGCACACTCGGGCCCAGGTGCCCGAGTCACTCACCAGCAGGGACCCCGCGCCTCTCCTGGAGGCCAGCACCCCACCACGGCAGCATGCTCACCTGCAGGACGTAGAAGGCCACACTGATGACCCACTTTATCTTGGCCAACTGAGCCGTCCGCGCCTTCACTGAAAGGAAAAACGTGGAGAGACAGCGCGTGAGCGCCCCGGACACAGAAAGGCTGCTCCCCCTATAGAGCCTTCCTGACCACAAAGGCAACCGCCACTCGCCAGGGCTTTTAAAGTCACCGCCAGCAGATCCATCGTATTTAAAAGAGAATCCCCGGCAAACAGTGAGATGCGAGGAGCTTCCACTCTGAAACCCTCTAACGTTTCCGGTGGAAATGGAGATTCTTCCCGAAACGCTCCGGACACTCATCAGCAGAACTGAAGCCCTCCCTCTTCCCACCAGCCTGCGAATGTCCAGGTGGACCTGGGGCCGGACAGGTCCCGCTGTGCCTCATTCTTCACATAGGAACAGTGCCTTGAATACGATGTGAGGCAAGACCACTGCTGTGCACTGTGCAGAGGGCAGGAGGCCCTGGGAACCCACTGGGAGACCATTTCTGGGCCTCCCTGAAAAAAGCACTGAATTTGAACCAGGCATGGTAGTACACACCAGCGATCCCAGCACTCAGGACGCTGAGGCAGGAGGGTCCCTAGAAGCTTGAGGCCAGCCTGGGTGACACAGAGCTACAGTGGAGCACAGCGTTTCTCAGGCCAGGCTGGATTACAGCAAGACCCTGTCTCAGAAAACAAAATAAAATAAAATAAAAAGAAACGAAAAGTGTGGAATTGGAAAAAACCAAACCAAACCAAACCCTGCACTGACAAGCTGGCCCTGAAGAAACCTGAAGCGGATCCCTGCATGTTGTTGCTTTTAGAAAACAGCTTTGGGCCGAGAGAATACCTCAGCAGCATCGCACCTGCCTGGCAAGCGCAAGGTCCTGAGTTCGATTCCCGGTGCCAAAAAGCAGTTCTCCACGCAAAAAGTGAGAAGCAAGCAGGCGGGCAGGGCCTCTTCTGCACAGCTAAACACCCGCGTCCCCGAAGAAACCGCAGCAGCCTGCAGCAGCGCGGGTGCCTACCATGCGTCTTGAGCTTGTCCGTCATCTTGTTGATCCTCCTCTCCAGGCGCGCGTACCTGGCGAACTCGTCCATCATGTTGACCGTGGCCAGCTCCTGCTTCATGTCCTGGATCTCGGCTCGCATCTGCGCCTCCTGCTCAGCGTCCTTCTGCAGCACTCTGGACATCTGTGCAGGGAGCCGGCCGGCGGGGTGCGCGTCAACCCACGCGGGGGGCGGCCTCACCCTGCCCTCGTGGCCTGGGTCTTCCCTGAGGAGCACTTTCAGCCCCTACCGGGCGGGGACAAGGCTCCCGCACCCCTCGGCTGCAGGCTCGAACCCAGTGGGGTGGGGCCGTTCCGTAACACTGGGACTCTGGTGGCGACCCGCAGGAGCCCCAGAACACGGCCGGCCAGGGCGCACACTCCTCCACGGGCTTCGAGTCCCAAGGTGGGCCGTGCCCGCCATGAGGTCCCCGGAGAAACGCTCTGCTCCAAGCACCTGGCAGTTTAGAGCTTCCTTCCTTGTCATCCTGGCCAGCCTCACTTCGAGACCGGGTGTTCTTCCGGGTGACTGCCCACCCCAACGCCCTCCCTCCCCTTCACCTCCAGGGAGGGGCTCTGTGCCTCTCTCTTCCCACTCCCTGGGACACCACAAAGCCCAAGATGCCCCTGGTACTTGCTTTTTTTTTTTTTTTTTGAGACAAGTTCTTGGTATGTAGTTCAGGCTGGTCTCAAACTCACAGTGATCCTCCTGCCTCAGCCTCCCAAGTGCTGGGATTACAGACATGCACCATGCTGTCCCTGGTCTTTGAATTCCAATCCAAGGTACATTTCCCTTCACAGATGTTGGTGGCTCACCATGGGACAGGAGTATCTTTCACTGTAACTGTACACCTGGGACAATACAATGAAACCACTTCCACTGCAGGGCTTTCATTCCAGCAACCTGAACCCTACATCCTCTGCCCTTCTCCAGTGCCGCAGGCCCAGGAGAGAAGGGGGAGTAAAGAGGGGTGCAGGCCGCGGGTGAGGAGGGGGCTGACAGCAAGTGTCAAAGTCCAGGTAGGAAGAGCCCTGTCGAGGGGACCAGAGAGCCGCATGGGCACACACTGGCAAGGACTTTTAAGGCAGTACATAGGGTAGAAATTGGACCTCAAGCCAGACGTGGTACACGACTAAATCCCAACACTCTGAGAGGCTGAGGCAGGAAGACAGCAAGTTCAAGAGCAGCCTGGGTAACTTAGCAACTTAGGGAGACCTTGTCTCAATAATATGAAACTTTTAAAAAAAGAAATTGGACTACAATAAACCCTCACTTTTAAAACTGTATTTTCAAAAAGAAAAAGTAAAAATAAATTAAAAAAAAGAAAAAGTAAGCCTTTCACAGTGGCGGAAGCCTGAGATCCCAGCCAATCAGGGGCTAGGGCAGGAATTCCAGGCAATCGAACAAAAGCTCAGGGGTAGAACACTTGCCTACCATGTGCAAGGCCCTGGATTCAACCCCTAGGACAGCAAATATAAATAAATAAGATTGAAACAAACAAAACAGGTGAGATGAAACCCAGTGTGAGTACACAGGAAGAAAGAAGTCGGTAATACAAGAAAACTGCACAGGCCACTTACACAATGGAGAAATATCTGCCAAAACATATTCCTGCAAGAGGCTGCTATGCAGGGTACACAAGAAACCCCCAGCCCAGGGTGCACCTGTAAGCTCAGCACCCTGGGAGACTGAGGCAGGAGAACTGCAAGTTCAAGTCCAGCACAGGAAACTTAAGTGACTTCACAAGACACTGCTTCAACATTAAAAACAAGAGCGAGCTGAGGATGCCTCTCAGTGTGAAGGCCCTGGCTTCAACCCAGATTGCTTCCGTGATACCAAAATGTGTCAGGACTTCTTGCAACCAGCAACCAGGCAGTCAATTCAACCCAGGCCAGCGAGGCAGCTGCTGGTTCAACTCCATTCGGACACAACCTACCTGGAGCTGGTTCAGACTCCGCAGTCCAGGAAGCCCCACTCCCAACACTAGTCACAGCTTCTGGTCTCTGGAATTTCTGGCTACAAACTTGTGCCCATGACACCCTCTCTAGGCCATGGGAATCTGCTAGAGCAGCTCTCCGGACCCAGGGAAACACCTCTGTTCGCTGGCTTCTTAGGTGTAAAGGAGAGAAGTAAACCAGGCATCTCCTGATGCCTGGGTGAGACCCCGCTCTCCCTCTGCTGAGTCGATGACAGGGAGAGCCTGTGCCCAAAACGTGGGTGGGTTGGGGATGTAGCTCTCTAGTACAGTGCTTCTGGCTTTAACCCCAACAAGGGGGAAAAAAAGGAAATTCTAACATATGCTATAACATAAACCTTGAAGACATTATACTAAAAGAATAAAGTATGATTCCACTTGTGGGAGTTGGGTGGTTGTCAGGGACTGGGGGGAGGAATGGGAATTGTGGAAGGGGTACAAAGTCCTTTATGGGAAACATGAAAAAGTTCTGGGATGATGGTGGGTTGTACAACAATGTACTCAACACCATCAAACTGCACACTTAAAAACTGTTAACATGATTGTTATGGTTTTGGGGTTGGTTTCTTTTTTGGTACTGGGAATTGAACTCACGAACCTTGGGCTTGCCAGGCAGGCATTGTGCAGCTGATCTGTATCTCCTGCCCTGATTGTTCTGGTTTATATTTAGTTGTCCTCCAAAAGCCCCATGTGCTTCTGGGTGGGGGCTGCTGGAACCTGACTGACTTATGGGGGCCACACTGATTTCCTCTTAGGAGGTCAGGACTGGCAGGAAGAGGTCATCACTGAGGGCCTGGCCTGGAAGGGTTCATCTCCCTCCCCTCCCATCCCTTCTCTCTCAGCCTCGTATGCATGGCATGGTGAGCAGCTCTCCTCTGCCAGGCCCCTCTGCCTCCTTGCCCTGCCCATATGACTAAACCAAGCCAAAGCAAATTTCCTTAAGTTGAAGTGCCAGCTATTATACCTCGGTTTTAAAGAAAGTTACTAAGCCACCTTTGCACAAAAGAGTCAATGACTACTGGTAGAATACAACATGTAAAAAGCAAAAGTCCTGCCTAGTCTTAAACATGCATCCACACACACACACCAACTTATATTAGGAGGAAGAAAGCAAGACCCGTTCTCCTTCTGAAGTCTTGGTCTGAGCCATACAGCCACTTGCTTCCTACCTAAAGGTGGGCTCCTGCCATTTCCCATCCTACCCTGCCCTGTGCAACCTGCCACCCAATCCCTATGCGTGCTCCCATAGGTAGAAGGGCAGAAGGGGGAGAATCCCAGTACAATACCCACTCAGTCACCAGGTAGACTACTGACGTGCTGCAGCTACAGAGTTCTGCAGGTAACAAAAGGGATGATGATGACATCACCTCTGATGACAGTCATTTGGGACACGGGGACACGTGTGAGGCACTCACTGCCAGGCAGAAAAAGTGCTCCCCACTGCTCGCGACTCCTGCACACGGAAAGCACCACACTCTACAGAGACGCGCTCTACCCAGGCTCCCTTACCCACCCATCCAGAATGGGGACGCCTGCATCCTGACATCGATCGCTAGGGGATCTGGCACCAGTGACAACGAACTCGAGGCCTCCAGGAAGCCCTGCCAAGCATGCCTGAGGCCAGCAAGCGAGCTCAGCTCCCTCAGGCCCGGGTCAACCGGAAGGAAGGAGTGAGGCTGGCTCCAGGCACCGAGGACACCGCCGGAGACCCGGCCACAGGAACTCCCGTCCAGGTGTCGCCAGGTGTCTTCCAGCCTCGAGAGTCCAGCAAGAGGATTTGTCACAGGGGAAGACTCGCGACTCTCCGGCGCTTGGAGTTATCTCAGAAAAACACAAAGCCTGGCCTGCTGGCGCACATCTGCAATCAGCACTGGAGAGGCCGAGGCAGGGGGATCACTGCGGGTTCAGGCCAGCCTGGGCTACACAGAGAGACTGTCTCCAAAAAATAATAATAATAACGTAAATAAAAAATTTTTGTTAAATTCTAAAGTACAGCATGAACCACGCAGGCGCTGCAGCAACCGACCCTGGCCCGCAAGCGACCAGGCTGAGGCGCCCTGTCCACAACGAACGCGCCTGCCCCGGGCAGGCCGGGCAGTCACTTACGAAGGAGGAAAACGACGGGAGGAGGATCCGAAGGACATTGCACCCAAACACGAAGCTCAGCACCAGCAGCCACGCCCAGCGGTCGGCCTCGGCGGCTCCCATCCCAGGCACTCCCCGCGGCGCCCGCTCTGCTACGGCAGCTGCTTGGGGACCATGCCGACCCGGCGCCCGCGCGTGCGCACTAAGACTGGCAGGCTCGCGGGGAACGGCACCGCGCCTGCGCGCTACGCTGAAGAAGCGGGAGGCGGGTAGAGCAGCAGTGAGTGCGTTCCAGGTTTACTTTGACCTTCCCGGCTTCCATAGCTCTGTTGTGCGTTCCAAAATCTAGAGGGCCTGACACTGGCTGTCTAGTTTGGTCCTGTGTGCGAGCCGCTTGTCTGGTTGTTTTATTAATAGTTTATTTAAATTGACTCACTTTTGTAACTAGATAAATTTATTTTTCTTAGAGTCCATTTTATTTCAAGGATAAAAAGAAGAAAAAACTTACAACATAATTTCAAAACACGTCAATCAGAGGAGTAAATTTATTTTAAAATAAGTTTTTCCAGAGCCAGGGATTTAGCTCAGCGGCATGAGCGCCTGCCTGGCAAGCGCTAGGTCGTGAGTTCGATTCCTGGTACAAAAAAAAAAAATAAGCTTTTCCAGCCATGCATGGTGGCCCACACACAGGAGGACCAAGGCCAGGCTGAGCTGCATAGCAAAACTGTCTCAAAAAAGACAATGAAATAAAATATGCATTTCCATCTATAGAAAACTACCTTACAGTAGCAAGTAACAAAATATTTTCTAAGTAGTTATTATATATAAAACTGTCTTACGCTTATACTTAAAAACTAAACAGTATAAACAACATAAAAAATTATATTCCTGAAGAAAATGTTCAGATGGGAAGTGGAATTAGTAAGGGGATGGGGGAAAAAGAAAGAACGAGAAAAAACGGGGGGCGCTGGGGATTTAGCTCAGTGGCATAAGCGCCTGCCTTGCAAGCGCGGCGATCCCCGTACCGATGAAGAAAAAAAGACGTTCTACACTCCTGAAAAATAGGTTTGTTTACTAGAAGACACTGTTAGAGGTTGGGGATGTAGCTCAGTTATAGAGGTTTGCCCAGCATGCATAAGATCCGGAAAAAGAAAAAAAGAATTTTTTTAAACCTTTACAATTAGCCCATAATGTAAATTTAGATGAAGATTAAGTGTTATAGCAAAAGAATCTCAACTTATAGACAGCAAATAAAGTAAAAGATGTCTTTTCTACCAAGATTGGAGTCCAAGAACTAATTTCTAATCAAAATAATGCAAGAAGCTGCGGTCCTACAAATTTTTTAAGTTTTTTTGTTTGTTTTGTTTTTTGTTTTGAGACAGGCCCTCGCTGTGTAGCTCAGGCTAGCCTTGATCTCACTATGTAGTCCTACAAACTTCTGTTTCAGGAAAACATGTAAAGTGCAGATTCAATAGCTGTAGAGTGAATTATTTCTAAGAAGGGACACGTTAGCTGTCAGGTGCCTACAGAACAGGAGAGTTGGAGCCAGCTTCTCCTCCATCACCTCTGCAGGTGAAAAACTCAAAGCGGTGGCCAGACTCCTGGGTCCTCCACGCACTGGAGGTTCAGATGGATGGAGAAGGAGAAACCGTCTCCTGCAGAGAGATGACAGTTTCTCCACTCCCTCAGCCGCACTCTGCCTCTCACGTTGAAGACAGAAGCATCTGCCATTCCCCACCCACCAGCCCCATCCCACTGTCACATAACCCACGAGGAGAACCATTCATTTCCTGGCGAGGAAAATCTGACAAAAACCGCAGGAGAATGTCCTAGGCTTCTATGGCAGATGTGGGAGGGGACCAGTAGGACCTGACTAAAGAGCCAACCAAATTTCAGCAACTCAACTCAGTCACTGTTTCTTTTAGGCACCTCTAAAAAAAAAAAAAGACAAAGATCCCAGGACTCTGGAGACTGAGGCAGGAGGACTGCCACGGATTAGCGGCCAGCCTGGACTAGTGAGTTCAAGGGCAGCCTGGACTAGTGAGTTCAAGGGCAGTCTTGATAGCAAGACTTTGTCTCAAAAAAGCAAAACAAAACACTAAGCACTGGGGGTCTCACAATGCCAGAATACACACTCTTCCCAGCTGTACATCGGTCGTTCTCCAAAGCAGATCATACACTGGCTCATAGACCATGCTTCAGTAAATGCCAAGGAATTGAAACTATCCCATGCATATTACCAGACCATAGTGCAATGAAATTAAAAATCCATGGCAAAAGAAACCACAAGAGCTTCATAAACACATGGAAATTAAATAGCACCCTCCTAACAACCAATGGGTCACAGATGGAATTAAAGACAAAATTAGACAGTTTTTATAGTTCAGTGATGATGACAATACAACATACCAGAACTTGTGGGACACAAAGCAGTCCTAAGGGGAAAATGTATAGCAGTAAATACCCATATCCGGAAAACAGAGCAAGTGTGTATAAACAACTTAATGGTAAACCTCAAACTTCTAGAAAAATAAAAGCAGGCTAAGCTAAAAGCTTGTATAAGGGAGGAAATTATAAGAGCAGAAATTAATGCACTGAGGTTTAAAAATATAAAGAATTAATGAATCACAGAGTTGGTTCTTTGAAAGATTAAATAAAACTGTTATCCATCCTTATTAAAAAAGGAATGAAAGGACTCAAATTCACACAAGTAGAAATGAAAAGGGTGAAATCACAACAGACCCAGCAGAAATCCAGAATATCATCTATACATCTACTTTGAACACTTGTGTTCTAATAAGATGAAAAATGCAGAAGAAATGGATAGATTCCTAGATATATATGAACCAAAAAAAAAAAGAGGGCTGGGGATTTAGCTCAGCAAGCGTGAGGTCATGAGTTCAATCCCTGGTACAAAAAAAAAAAAAAAGACATTTGTAGGAAAACCAAATTTACCTGGAAAATATGATGAGTGAAATAAATCAGACATACAATATTAAATACTGAGTAATATTGAGTAAGGCACAGTACAAAACACACAATAAAGGACAGATAGGCAGAAACCACAGAGTAGATCTCATGCAAATAGGAAGGGGTCCTGGAGAACAAGGGGGAAAGGAAGTAAGAAGAATTAAGATATGCAATGTAGGAACTGGGGATATAGCTCAGCAGAGCAGCGCCTGCCTGGGAAGTATGAAGTCCTGAGTTCAATTCCAGGTACCAAAAAAAAATATACACACACACACACACAAAATGTACAGGAACCTAATAACCAAAATGAATTTAAACATTACATGTCATAAACATGAGTTAAGAATAGTAATAACAACAATGAACGTGCTTGGTTTGGCACATATATTAATAAGAAAGAAAATGGAGAAATGGAGGATTCAGAGGCAGAAAGAGAAGGTGTCAGAAGGGGAAGGGGATTTTTAAAGAAACAAGCTGCATTTTTACATGCACCTATATTTCAAGATGAATTTAAATGTCAGATACTGCAAACATGTATTAACTAAAACAACAACAGCAACAACAAAAGAAAAACCCACTTTTTTTGGTACCAGGAGTGGGAGATAAACAAAAAACATTTTCTAAACTGGAAGAAAAAAAAAAGGGTCTTTTTAGTTCGTAACTAAATTTATGTCATTTCATATATAATTCACTGGCAAACTGATCACATAGCCTGGTATCACTAAAAAAGCATTTTTCAATGTGCAAATATATCATATAAGCAATAAAAAGATATTCCCTGATAATGAACAAGTCACAAATTAAACTTGATTGAATTTATGTACAATGAGCAACTAAAAGTATGACTGGTGTATTTTTGGCAATGAAGCTATGTTTTGATTTCACTGAAAGAAGGGGAAATTGGGAAGACATTCAGATGAAATGACATTTTGTAGCATTTAACTATAACAAAAGGCCACATTATGGTCCTTTTCTATTTTGTCTAAGAATGTTACACACAATGGAAGCCTCCATCAATTGCAAATTACAGTGCTTCTGAGAAATGATTCAGAAAGCAATATGTTTTAATTTAAAAAAATTTTAAGGGCCGGGGATTTAGCTCAGCGGCACAGCACCTGTCTGGCAAGCACAAGGTCATGAGTTCAATCCCCAGTACAAAAAAAAAAAAAATTAAGATTTCCTGTCTGGCAAGCACAAGGTCATGAGTTCAATCCCCAGTACAAAAAAAAAAAAAAATTAAGATTTCCATTAAGTGAAAAGGGGTTGAACCCAGAGCCTAGTGCACAGCAGGAAAGTACTTTAGCACTGATGCATACATCTCTCTTTTGTGTGTCCCTTTTTGTTTTTTAAGACTGCTTGCTAAATTGTCCCGGCTGTCCTTCTGGTGTTCAAATTGCAATAGTCCTGCCTCAGAGTCCAAGTATCTGGGATTATACACATGCACCGCTGCATATAGCCATTTGCTTGCTGTTTTTAAAAAAATTTTATGTTTTGTCAATACCACAAACCACATGTGTGGGGAAAAAAAAAAAGTTTGGGGCTATAGCTCAGCGGCAAAGCACCTGCCTGGCTAGTTCAATTTCTGCGGGGGGAAAAAAACCCAAGTGTGGGTTGAGTGAATTTAAGACCATTTCCCCTTCTACACTGAGGAACAGGGCAACCTCAAGTCGGGTCAGGTAAAGGCATCTTCACCGATGCCTTTGGTCTTATAGATCAGACAAGCTGGGGAACCCTTCACCTTCAGGTGATCTCAACACTCAGGTAGAACAAGGGCCCCTTCGCACTGGAAGAGGTGCTTTTATTTCGAGTCTTGACTATTAAAACCTGCTCTTTGAGGGAATGGTTGTCCTCTACCGTCAAGAACCCCAAGCATTCTGGAGGAGAGTAAGGAAAACAGGAAGTCTTTCCTTTCCATAACTAGCAGTCCTGTTTCACCTACCCAGTGGGAGAGAATGAAAGGATTCACTTCTGTCCCACTCAGTCTTCTTTCTAAGATAACAATACTATGCACTGCTGTAGCAGAAGGCTTGTGATAATAACCTTCCAACAATAATCTTATCTAACAACAATTAATTATATAGCTATGGCACAAGTTGGAAGCAGACTACACACAGGCTGCATGGTCAGCTCTACATGTAGCACTCACCTTTGGCTTCTTCCTTTGGGACAGCAGAGTCCCTGTGTCTTCACTCTTCTCTTCCACTGGCAGGCAGGTTGGTCCCACACCCGCCCACACTTCTCTTCCAGTTTTACTGGTGGCTCGCAGGCAGGGCTTTAGGGGACGTTGTATGCTGCAGCATGGCAGGGCCAGCAGCAGGTTCCATTCCTTCCCTGTCCTCCCACTGTCTGCCTTCCGTCTGGATCCTGCCCTGCCATTTGCTGAAACTGTCCCATGAGCACATGTCACAGACATAGTTGCATCTGTGTGTGACCCATCCATATGCCTGTGGCTCAGCCCTCATCCAAACATCTCTTCTGTCAAGTACGTCCTTGCCCCAGCTCCTCCACTTCCATGTGCCAACACCAAGCCCACTTGCCTGCCCTCAGATCCTCTCTCCCCCTAAGCACCACCCAGCCACACAGCCTCGAGACCACTGCCAAACCCCCGGCCATGACTCCCCACCTTGTCTTGCCTGTCATAGTCCTCTTTCTGGTCAAGCAACAATTGTCTCCACTCCTGGCTCAACTCGAGTGCCATGCCAAAAGCATTGCAGAGACCAGTGTCATGGGTGGTAAAAGAAGTGTGTTGTGGCTTGGTATAACTGATGCCATCTTGAGCCCTGCATTTAACTAGTGCCCTGTATTTGACTCAGCAAAATGGAAAATTACTCAGGGTATAAGTCCCCATGAGAAAAGCAGAATGAGCTGTACCTACAGGAGAAAAATTAATCTGCTCACCAAAAGAAGGATACAGGTGTCAACTGAAAATTAATAAAAGATTTGAGCTAAACTGTTTCCAACAGGATGTCTTTTGTGATTCTCTCTTTTAAAAACTCTGTAACTTTCCAATTCTGGGCCACCTGTTTAGACCCTGAACCAGGGGGGTCTGTATATGAGTGGTCCTGAGCTCAGTTAATAAATTCTAAATTTATCAATTTGGCTGCTTGGATTCCTATATTATTGTTCACAAACCCACTTCAAAGTGGCCCAGACAGAAACAAAATCAAGGAAAAGTTTAACAGTTACACTGATTAATTCATGGTTTAATGCTAGGATTATGGGTGTGAGTACCACACATATCCTAGGATAGGTACGGCCTGCATACATTATAAGGGACAGAAAGAGTCTTCTCTCTGGGCTCCTTCCTTTTTGCCCTTGTTGCTTTTGTTGTTTCCCCACCACCATGAACTGTTGCCCTCTGTCATCAGCTTTGGAACCAGTCAAGTATGGACTGAAACCTCCACAAACTGTAAGCTAAAGAAACTTTTGCTACCTTAGTTTTAGGCAACAGGTATTTTTGTCTCAGCAGTGAGGGAAAAGTAATCAAGACAATATTTTTTTGTTTTGCTTTCATGTGATGCTGGAGGGTGGAACCAATCTACCACTGAATTATACTCCAGCCCAGCTGTACATATTTAGCATAAACCTCTTGATGACCTGCTTGCCAGGCAGGCACTTATGCCACTGGGCTAAATCCCTGGTCCCAAAAAGAAAAAAAATAGGGCTGGGGATTTAGCTCAGCAGCATAAGCACTTGCCTTGCAAGCACGCAGTTGTGAGTTTGATCCCTGGTACCAAAAAAAAAAAAAAAAAAAAAGACTTTTTTTTTAGTTTATTTCTTCTTTAATTTCTTGGTTGCTGAGGTCCATGTATGTCAGTTCACCTTCGTATTTCAGTTTTCCTCATGTTACTAATTTCTATTTTCGTTCTATTGCATTCAGAAAAAAACACTTGAAATTATTTCAATTGTTTTCAATTTATTGAGACTTGTTTCCATATATTGTTGCCCAATATATGACCTCTCCTGGACAGTGTTGCCCAAGCAATTGAGAAGAATGCATATTCTGTTACTGCTGTAAATACCTGGGGAGTGCTGGGTTCATCTGGTCTACCATGTTGTTCAAGTCTGTTCTTCCCTACTGAGTTTCTGCCTAGATAATTTGGTATCAGAGAAGTGAGGATGTTGCTGTGACTGTGCCTGACCATGTGTTTCAAGAACCTTTGGGAATGGCTTGTGGGAAGGGTTTGGAAAGGTTCAGAGACGTCATTTGAAAGAGCAGAGCTGGAAGGCCTTAGGCTGCGCTATATGGGAGATTGTGATCAGAGCTCAGAAGACCAAAAGGCTGATAGAATCCTGCTGGTAGCTGGGGATTTAGCTCACTGGAGTAAGCACCTGCCTGCCAAGATCATGAGTTCGATCTCTGGTGCCAAATAAATAAATAAATATATATATATATATATATATATATATATATATATATATATATAAAAGAAATCTTGCTGGTAAAGACCAAGTTTGGGAGTTGTCGCTGGGAAAAAGGATTGCATTGGGTGCTGGACTCCAGATGATGTGTGTTATGGCTTGGCAAAAAGTTTATCTACATTTTGCTCATGTCCAGAGACCTGCCTGAGACTAAGATTAAGGGCGCTGGACTAATAAGAAATTTCAAGGCAGATGAATGTTGAGGTTGTGGCATGGTTATTGTTGGGGGCTTTAAACCAGGTTTACGTTGAGAATTAAGGGCAGGGCTGGGGACATGGCTCAGTGGCACTGAATGGCAAGAGTGAGTTTGAGAGTTTGATTCCCAGTCCAAAAAAAAAAAAAAAGAAAGAAAAGAAAGAAAAAAGAAAACCAAGATCAAGGAGCCCAGCAGGATGACTTAAAACACTGCAAATTGGGTCAGAAAGGAAGCTCCAATAATGCTGTGGACTACAAAGATACAAGTGAGGAGATCTCGAATGCTGAGAATAGACAAGATGGTCTGAGAGCACCACAAGAAGTAGCAAGTCTCCACTCTTTGCAACCTGTGAAAGTGAAAGACTGCTTTGAGAGAAAGCCACAGAGCACCACGTGCCAGAATGGTGGCAGCATAGAAAATTTGTTCCTCAAGACTGGATTCAGAGTGCCCAGCAATTCAGGCACTCAACCCCTACAACCCAGAGAGAGGAAAGCCTGGCTACTGCTCTAGCTGGCGGCAGACCTTGGCATCATGCTAGTAGTGCTGGTTTTAGGTGCATACAGAATGCAAGAGTTATGGGATTAAAAAGGCTTCCACATCTACTTCAGAAGGCCTGGGAGGCCAGGCAATGTGTCCCTGAGAGGGCAGTGTGTGAAGCTGAGTGAAGCCAAAGGTGCAGTAGAGACCCAAGAAGTTTGGAAAAGTCAGGAATATGGAGCATCTAAGGAAAGCTGCAAAGAGGGAGCAAAGCAGGCATAAGACAGAAGTCATGGGAGCTATAAGCACTGGGAAGAGCTGCAGGGTAGAGCCATGCAAGCCCTTTGGAGCTCACGATATGCCACAGATTGCTTCAGATGCTGGACATGGAACTACAGGACTTAATGTTTTTCCTGCTGGATGTTGGGCTTGCTTTGGTACTAATCCTTTGTATTTCCCTGTTTGTAACTTGGAATGAAAAGGTTTATCACATTCCATTGAATGCTGGAAGTGTTAACTTTGTTTTCATTTGTACAGGGGTTTGCAGCTAAGAGTTTCCCTTATATCTTGGAACAAACTTAAGATTTGGACTTCTCAGCAATGCTGAAACTATTAGGACTTCAGGCAACTCTTGCAGATGGACTAATTAATGCCTTCTGCATGAAGGGATGCACATGAATCTTTGAGGGACAAGGAGCAAAATGTTATGGTTCTAAGGTAACATAATATTGATATACTACTGGTTCTTAAGGATTGCTAAATCTGTATTATAATGTTCAAGTTGTGAAATGATAAGCATGTCTTCATACCTGGAAACCCATTTAAAGAAATGTGTCTGGTTGCCACGTTGACAAGGGGTGGATTATAACGGCTGATATATTGTGTCAAGTTTAGAAGTTTAAGTGACTCAGCAGGGAGCCAGAGTTCTCACTTTGTAAACATCCTCAGCCTGTGCAAGAGGAGGGCAGAGGTGGTGTAAATGCCACACTCACCATGGCAGCCTACTTACAATATAAGGGAGAAGAGGTTCTCCCCACTTTTGCTCTTGTTGCTTTTGCTGTCTTGAGGTGTTGCCCCTGTGCCACACCACCCTGCCTTGGAACCAACTGATTATGGACTGAAAACTAGCTGATTATGGACTGAAACCTCCATAAACTGTGAGCTAAAAAACCTTTCCTTCCTTCATTTTGGGTGCCAAGTATTTTGTTTCAGCAATGAGAGAACTGTATCCAAAACATTTTTTTTTCTATATTGCTGTCCATTTCTCTCTTCAAGTCTGTTAATATTTGCTTTATATATTTAGAAGCAATGATGTTGTGTAGCACATACATATACACGTTTCATATTTTTGTGATGAATGACATCTTTATAACTGTAAAATGACCCCTTTTATCTCTTGTGGCAGATTTTGACTCAATGTCTGTTTTGTCTAACATAACCATCCACACTCTCTTCTGGTTACTTTTGGACAGAGTATCTTTTTCTATCCCTTCACTTGGTCTGTGTCCCTAAAGATTCTCTCAGGTAGCAGATAAATAGACCTTGTTTTAAATGCCAGTCACTTGGTATTTTTTGACTGAAGAATTTAATTCATTTACATTCAAACTGCTGACTTAAGGACTTACTACTGCCTCTGTTTGCTCCCTTGTGCCTTTCACCCTCTCTACTGTTACCTTCTCTGGCTGTGACAATACGGTTTTGCAGCAGCATCTTTTGATTTCTATTAGGTATTTACTACAGTTTGTTACCCTCATGATTCTTAGACAAAACACCTTGTAGTCTTAACAATCTATGCTCAGAGCTTACTCTATTACATATAAAACTGTGTATACCTCTCCCTTGCATATTTATGTTATTACTATCATAATTTATACCTATAATCATTAACAAAATTTGTTACAATAATTATTTTAATACCTTTTGTCTTTTAATGGTATACTAAAGTTGAAAGTGACTTATACACCACCATTACATCTGGGCATGATGGCACCTGTTATTCCAGCACCCAAGGGGCAGAGGCAGGAGGATCACCATGAGTTTGAGGCCACCTTGGGCTACATAATTTACATAATTTCAAGACCAGCCCAAACTACACAGCAAGACCTGAATCAAACAAAAAACAAAAACACAACCATTACAATGTTAGAGCATTCTAAATCTGACTATCTACTCACCTTTACCAGTGAGTTTTGTACCTTTTTTATGGCTTCAGTTTGCTACTGTTTCTTCATTTCAGCTTAAAGAACTCCTTTTAGCATTTCCCATAAAGCAGGTTTCACAGTGATTAATTCCCTCAGATTTTGTTCTTTTGGGAAAGGCTCTCTGTCCTTCCTTTCTGAAGGAAAGATTTGTCAGGTATAGCACACCTAGCTGGCAGCTCTTTCAGCACTTTGAGTGTGGCATCCCACTCTGCCAGCCTGCAAGATTTCTCCAGAGAAATCCACTCACAACTGCAGTTTAGTGGCAGTTTGCTTATAATTGACAACTTTCCTCTTGCTGCCTTCAAAACTGTGTTCTACTTTTCACATTTCTAAGTGAAGATCTCTTTATGTTCAACTATTTTGAGTTCTTTGAACACTAGGGATCTGCTTGTTTATTTTTCTCTCTAGATTTTCTGTTGTTAGTTCTTCAAGCTTTCTGCCCTTCTTTTCCTGCTCCTTCTGGATTTCCAAAAATTGTTAGGATAGTATCCCATAAATTACACAAACTTTTATTCATTCTTTTATCTGAAACTAAAAATGGTCAAGTTAGCCAGGTGTGGTGGTGCACACCTGTAATCCCAGCACTCAAGAGGCTGAGGCAGGATTGCTACAAATTCAAGGCCAGCCTGGGCTACATAGTGAGTTCAGGACCAGCCTGAACTACATAGCAAGACCTTATCTATGTAGAAAGAAAAAAAAAAAGACAGGCAGAGAAAGAAAGAGACAGAGACAGAGACAGAGACAGAGACAGAGACAGAGACAGAGACAGAGAGAGAGAGAGAGAGAGAGAGAGAGAGAGAGATGGTCAAATTGTACTGTTACAAGTATTTACCATAAATTTTGAATGTGTTTGCTGCATCCTATATAGAGGAATGCAATGCAGTAAAAAGAGGGACAAATACTTTAAAGACTTCTAATAGTCATTTTTGTTAAGTGAAAAATGCAAACATAAAAAGAAAAATCAATATCCAAATCAAGAAACAGCGCCTGGAGCCAGGTGTGCTGGTGCACACTTGCAGTCTCATCACCTAGGAGGGAGAGGCAGGTCTCATCACCTAGGAGGGAGAGGCAGGAGGCGGGCAAGTGTGAGGCCAGCCTGGGCTACACATGGAGCTCCAGGCAGCCCAGTTCAGTGTAACGAGGCCCTGTCCGAAACTTTCCTCACCCAGAAGTTCTCTATTGCTTTCTTCCAGGCACATTTCCCACCACACCCCAAGGTGGATTTTTGTGACTAGTTTTGCCTGGTTTTGTACATTATATGAACAGAATCATACAATATGTACTCTCTGGCATTTCAGACTCTTTTGAGTCTGGAATCTCACACTGTATGAGATTTTAAGTAGTTGAGGATGGCTTATTCTTGTTACTAATAGTCTGTTTATTCATCCATCTTTCTGTTGGTCCTAAAGTTTCTCTCACTTTGGACCTGCAACAAATACTTAAGCTGTGACTGTTCTTTCTTTCTTCTGGGAATACTGTGTAAGCATTTTTAACAACATTCCTAGGAGCTGGACTATGCAGTCAGTGTATGCTTTGCTTTACAAGATACTTCCATGTGGTTTTTCAGCTGAGCTATGGTTGTTCATGTGCTTATGTTAAAAACAGCAGCAAAGCAAAGGTCACCTGTGGTATACTCGTTTGTCACCTCTTGCCTCGGACCCCTGTAATTGTCAGAAAAGATATCTATGAGGTAAGTTCCAGTTTCAGCAACTCATTCCCTTGCTTAAAACCTTGCAACAGGTCCCACCCTGTCAGTAATGCTCACACTCCCTGCCTTGAATGTCTGAGGTAGCACACCCAGGCAGAGGCAACAGCTGCAGTGAAAAGGGCCTGAGGCAGGTGGATCCTTGCCTGTTGTAGGCACAGAGATCAGGGGCACATGTTGTTATGGGTGCTCCACATTTATCGTACCAGCTACTTCAGAGGCAGAGACAGAAGCATCTCAAATTAGAGTCCCACCTTAACAAGACCCTGGCCCAAATGAACAAGTAGAACAAAGATTGCATTCATAGTTCAGTCCAAGTCACTGGTTCAATCCCTAGCACATGGCAGCAATAAGGAAAGGAGAGATAAAAGGAAAGAAGTAACATGCAACCCCAGCTCACACCCCAAGCCCAGTGCCTTTTTTGGCTTTAAAATGGGGCTTCAGGGTAGAACAAGTTTAAAGGGGCAGAAATGCTTCCCAGGCACAAGGGTGGAGTGTGGGTGGGGTGGGTCCTCCCTCCTCACAAGATGTTGTGGGGGACCTCAGGGAGCGGTGGGTTCACAGGGGCCCAGTTGCTCCATTCAAAAACACCCACCCAGCCACTCCTCCCACAAAGGACTAACACTTAGACTATATAAAGAACTCAAAGAAATCAGGTCTTCCCGATTTAGAGTCAATCCCAACATGGGCATCTGAAATGAAGAGATGTCTCATAAGAAGTACAAACATCAAATAAGAATATGAAAAAGTGTTCAACATCACTGGTCATTCAGGAATTACAAATTAAAGCAACACCAAGAATCCATCTCACTCCATAAAGAATGGCTATCTGGAAATCAACCAGTAACGAATGCTGGCGAGGCTGTGGTGGAAAAAGGAACCCTTTTCCCTTGATGGTAGGAGTGTAATCTGGTACAATCACTATGTAAACTCATATGGAGATTCCTCAAAAACTAACTCTGTTCCATTTGACCGAGCTGTTCTCCTTCTAGGTATCTTCCTGAGTTAAAAGCATCACACCACAGTGACATGTGCATAACCATGTTTGCAACAGCACAATTTATAGTAGCTAAATCTGGGAAGCAGCCCATATGCTTATCAACAGACGAATGAATAAAGAAAACGTAGTATTTATGTACAATGGAATACTACTCTGCTATAAAGAATAACTTGTTTTTAGGTAAATGGATGCATCTCAAGACCATCTTGAATGAAATAAATCGGACCCAGAAGTTTAAATATCCCATTGTTCCTCTTGTGTGAGAAACTCAAAGGGTAAACAAGGGGTACAATGGAGGCCTGACATCCGGAAGTTTTACAGGTTCCAATAGGAAGGGGAATGAAGGGGTGGAAGAGGGAGAGAAGGGAAACGGATAAAAAAAAAAGGAGGAAAAACGGAACAAAGCTTTTGTAAATAGGGAAGGAGATCTGAAGGAGTGGAGGGGGTTGGGGGAGGAATTAAGACATATTACGTGCAGGCACAAATGCCCTACGATTAATTGATCATTACATATGACAAATATATACTAACGTCAAAAAATACGTTTTTAAAAATTTCACAAAAAGAAAGCCCGGAGGAAAGGAAGGGCCAAAGGAAGTCATTACAAGTGCAGACCACGGCGTTCTCCCCGCGAAAAGACGGCGCGCATGCGCAATGGCGGCCGCGCCCAACCCGCGCGCGCTTCCCTTCCCACGACCTCCCGCCTGTGCCTGCGCCTGCGCACTAGGTCCCGCTTCGCTCAGGCCTGCGAAGCTGCGGAACGCGGTGACCCAGGCTTGTTGACTGGTGTGGGGGAAATCTGCCACTTCGCGTACCCGTGGTCACTCTCCCCTTTCCCAGGCTACGCGACAACTCATTAACGTCTAACTCCAAGTTGCCCCATGCCCGCGGAACCGAAGCCTGGCAGTCGCCCAGGTGCATTGTGGGAGGGGAACGTACATGTCCACGTGACGCGACCCCGCCTATCGGCGCGCAGACCGCACTTTGCAGCTCGGCTTCAAATACATTACGGTAAAGCCCGGCGGCCAGCGGGGCCCGCCCCCTCCGCCTGGGTCTGGGGCCCTTGGCTAGACGGCGGCCGGGGTGGGGGCGCCCGGCGCGGGGGCGGGGCGGCGGTGTCGAGTGACATCCCGCCTCACCTATTCCGGCGCGGGCTGAGGGCGCGCGCGCCGCGCGGTGGGTTCCGCAGCCAATGGGGGCGGGGGGCGGCCCGGCCGGCGGGTGTGCGGGGTAGAAGGGGGCGGGCTCCCAATCCGGTTCCATCCGGTTCTCCCACCGCCCCCGCCGCGGGTCCCAGCAGCTCTGGCGGCGGGAGGAGTGGCAGCGGCTGAGCAGCGTAGCTCCTCGAGGCTCCCGTGCGCCTCGGCCCGCAGCTTCTGCAAGCGTCCCTCGCGCCGCCAAGATGCCCAAAAGGAAGGTGAGCGCGGCCGCGGCGCGCACGGCCCCGGCGCCCCCTGTCCGCCCGCTTCACGCTCCCCGCGCCAGGCCCAGCGCGGCCAGCGCTGGGCGGGAAGCGATCGGGCCTGCGGGCTGACCGGCGGGCAGGCGCGGGGTCCCGGCCCGAGTTCTGGAACGTTCGGTCTGGGGGCTCGGCGGGAAGCGTGACGTCATACGGCCGGGCATTGTTCTCGGCGGGGCTGGGGCTGGAGGCGGCGATCGGGGGTCCCGGGAGCGCCGTGCCCATCCGGTGTGTTTCTCCTGCAGGTCAGCGCGGCCGAAGGGGCAGCGAAGGAGGAGGTGAGCGTCCGCGCCCTGGCCCGGGGCTGGGGGGGGGGTGCGCCGCTGGCCTCTGGCGATCTCGCTTATGCTGCCTTTTTTCTCCCGAAGCCCAAGAGAAGATCGGCGAGGTTGTCTGCTGTAAGTAAAGCGACCTAGCAAGACCTTCATTTGCCCGGGGATTGTGCACCTTCCTTGCACACTCAGCGCTGCTTTTTTCCCTTTTCAGAAACCTGCTCCTGCAAAAGTGGAAACGAAGCCAAAAAAGGCAGCGGGAAAGGTAGGTTTCAAAACTTAGAGAAGCGGGTGGCGAGAAAGAGAAAGGCTGCGGTACCGCTCGAGACCTGGCTTTTGTTTTTGCTTTTGCTTTCCAGTTGAAATTTTTTATGTGTACTTTAATCGTTTTGGTAGGTTTGCTTCTAGGCCTGGGTAAAATGTAATATAGGTGCGGAACATGTCCAGTAAATGCTGTGGAGCCGTTCAGGAGGCGCGTTTAAGTGTCAAAATATTGAAATAGAAACTCGAGGCTACGAAGGAAACGTGTTCTCTGATGTCTACACTGTGGTCGCTGCTGGCCTCAGCAGTGCCTGCTAGCTGCCCGGCCAGGACTGGAACCAGAAGGGGAACGTGAAAGTTCCCGTGTGTATCTGTTCCCCTCCGGCCGAGATGGCTATCTTTAGCCATCAAGAGTTGTGTTTACTGGAAACCTGACTATCAGAATTTTGAAAGCAGTTGGAGATGCAGTTAGGGATAATTTTGTCCTAAGGGAAGTTCCAGACTGCGGGTCTTCAGGATGATGGTCTCCTTGGTGTATGATTCGGTTAATCTCATTTTTAGTGGGAGAAACAGAACACGTGTAAGTTAGGTTCAAATTCGGGTTTGGGTGCCTTGTTGAAACCACACTCCGTGAGACTGCACACATGGTTCGTGGTGATTGACTTCTTTCTACCCAAAACTTGCTCGAGTTTGCTCTTTGAAGTCTTTAGAAAAAAACTTATTCTATTACTACTTTACTTGAAATGTAGAGGGGAATTTAGCACCACATGATCTGATCGCTGGAAGAGCTAAGACTGACTGCCGCTGCCACCGTGAACCTCTGGGGTTCCACGCGGCCGGTCTGTCCACTGCCCTAAGGGAGCACTGTCCTTTGAATCTCTCTCCCCCCAGCTGTCGGGCAGCAAGATAGACGCTCCAGCCCCGTGGTGAACAGTGTTTTCTCTCCTGGGTGCTGGGGAGCCTTGGGTAAACAATTGAGTCAGTCTTTGTTAAAGATGTGCAACAAAGTTTTTTTGTTTGTTTGTTTTTAATGTCGACGTTATGTAGATCTGAATGTAAAATTCTTGTTTTCAACAAAACATTGTTTTTTGTGATCTACAATATATACCATGTATCAATTAGGGTTAGAAAATCTTGTTCCAAAATGTTGATTTGAGGAATATATTAAGATTAATCCGATTTTTTTTATTCTTTTCAGATTTTTTTTACATCATTGGCTAAAAAAAAACTTGCATGATCCTTTGCTTTTTCTTTTAACCCTTATTTCGTCTTGATTCTCCTAAGACATTTTAAATGAGAATACTTAAAGACTTGTTCTCAGTGGGTTGGGGGGCAGGTGGAATATTCAACAAGTAAGCTTTTCTGTGAGTGTCACTTGGGGAACAGACTTACTTAGCTTCCCTAGAAAACAGCTGGGAGGAGCGCTTTTCTTATTTTTTCATCTCACTTTTGTAACAAACTTTGATCTTCATGGTTGGACTTTATTAAAGGCTTTAACAAAAGATCATCATTTGCTGGTGCATTGATTACTGTAATAGAGACACTTTGTTTTGTTTTTTGTTTTTTTGAGACAGGGGCTCTATGCACTTCAGGCTGGCCTTGATCTCACTTTGTAGCCCAGGGTGATCTCCAACTTTTGACAATCCTCCTGCCTCAGCCTCCCAAGTGCTGGGATTGCAGGCGTGAACCACCACGCCCAGCTTAGAGACGCTATTTTTAATATCACTTTTAGTATGAGCTTCTGACTTCTATCATTTCCTTGGAAGTAAACAGCTGTATTGGAAAGCCTGAAACTTAGGAAAACTTGCTTTTTAAACTTCGGGGGCGGGGGAGTGCCGTACCCCTTGAACCCAGGACTTTGGGAGCATGGTAGGCCAGTGCTGTACCCCTGAGCTGCAGCCACAGCCTCTGCTTCCGTGAGCCCCCCTTTCCTAAATGGGGACTGAACCCAGACCTCCCAGTTCCCACACAGCACTCAGACTTCAGTTTTCCTGCCTCAGCCCCTAGAGTGCTGGTTAGAGCCATAGGCGTTTGCCGCCTCACCTGGTTTATTCTGTCTTGTTATAAATCTTGAGTCAATCTCAAAAGAGCGTTTATGGTGGATTAATTTCCAAAGTTTTATTTTTACATTTACACATTAGGGTTTGATTGTGAAATTAGTCGTCTAAAGAAATCTCATTACAGGGGCTGGGAATTTAGCTCAGTGGCATAAGTGCCTGCCTGCATGGCAAACACCAGGTTGTGTGTTCAATCCCTGGTGCAAAAAAGAAAACTCGCTACAAAGAGTTTTCAGATGTAGGAGTTGTGACACTTCTGTAGCAGTTTTGTGGCAGGTATATTTGTATATATAATTCGGTGTTTGCTGGGCATGGTGGCCTACATGTATAATCTCAGGACTCTGGAGGCTGAGGCAGGAGCATCACTGCAAGTTCAAGGCCAGCCTGAGCCACGTAGTACGCTCAAGGGCAGCCTGACCTACATAGTGAGGCTGTCTCCAGAAAAAAAGAGGTAACTATATCATTTGATATGCACCATAAAGATTTACTGAGTTAATAATCATTGCTCTCAGTTTATGGACTGTAACCACTGATACAAAGACACTGTGCTGTGATGGTTTTTCCCCTTCTGTGTGAAAGTTGTGAGACGGACTTTCATGTCTTACAGCCCTTCAGCTCGGTGCCTGGTCAGTGCCGTGTAGGGACTGTGTTTTGCGTTGCATATTGATGGTGGCATCTAAGAACACTTTGGTACTGCTGTAAGATGGCTTAGATTTTGAACTTTATAATGTTTCAGGTTGGATCATCATACTGATAACTATGCTTTTCAGGTTCTTCAGACACCTAAATGGGAATGATAAACTCAAAACCGATCCTGTTAGCTCCTCGATCTGTGATACCCGGGGACTGGGTGTAGCGGGGTAGTCTGCGTGGCTATGCAGCATGGTGCTGCTCTCGGGTCAGTGGGCTCCGTGTGAGGGGAAGGCCTGGCGGGCAGTGGTTATCTGGCATCGGATTAGAAGTCAGGAGGTCGGTAGGTCCCACTGGGAAGATGCTTGGGGGCTTTTCCACGTGCCTGCTCCGTGGTGCAGGTCAGTCTCACTCTGCAGTTCGGGCTGACCTCAAATTTGCAATAATCCTCCTTCCTCAGCCTTCCAAGTGTTGGGGTCACAGACCTGTGCCACCATGCCCGGCCTGAGACTTGATGTTCCAGGCCCACCATCACTGTCCCCAGCGGCGTTGCTTCCCTGGGGCTGGGGTGGGGCTGGAGTTGGAGCGTTAATGTTACCGTGCTCACGGTGTCTGTACCATCGGTGAAGTGTGAGGAGATTCCTGAAGATCCTGTGTCCCTTACTCTTCCAGGATAAATCTGTGGACAAAAAAGTGCAGCCAAAAGGGAAGAGAGGAGCAAAGGGAAAACAGGCCGAGGCGGCTCACCAGGAGGCCAAGGAGGATTTCCCAGCGGAAAACGGAGAGGCGAAGAGCGCCGAGGTCAGGAGCGGCTGGGGGCTGGCTGGGGGCTGTGCGTCAGATCGCTCGGAGTGTGGATGAAGATGAGTGAGAAGGTTCGCCTTGTGGCTGGGCTTTGTGTTTACGGTACTGGGGCTTGAACCCAGGACACTCGAACTGTTACATCCCCAGCCCTAGGATTTTTTGAGACCAGGTACTCGCTGCTAAATTGCCCCAGCTGGAGTCAAATTTGAGATGCTTCTGCCTCAGCCTCTCAAGTGCTGGGATTACAGGTGTTTGTGTTTTCTGCGTTGTACATTGCAGTGTGCAGGCTTGCATCTCTGTTTGTTGTTTTGAGATGTGGGCTATGGGCTCCAGGCTCTTTCACCTTCGCCTCGCAGGTAGCTGGCAGTGTGGGCACATGCCTCCCCGCTTGACTTTGGGCTTGTTGGGATTTTTTTGTTTTTGGCTTTGGTACCCGTTTCCTGGCTTGGTTTCTCATGAAGAGAGAGGAGTGGACACGGTGGTACATGCCTGTAATTGTGAGGCTGAGGCCAGGGGATCGGGGGTTTATAGCCAGTGTAGGGCACATAATAAGATGGTGTTTCGAAACAATAGAAGGTAGGTAGATTGAGGCAGGAATGGATTTCTGCAAGTTCTAGGCCAGCCTGGGCTACACATAGTTCCAGAGCCTGTCTTAAATGTTGGAGCCTACTTTTTTTAAAAAGCAATATTTTCTTTTCCTCATAGCTTAAAGGAACGAGGGCATCAGTATTTTTTCTTTAACCCCAGCTGTTGGAGGCTGAGGATGTGGCTCAGTGGTTTTCAAACCCCAGCGCTGTAAGACAACCCACAAAACATTGGCAGTGAAAATCCCACTTTCTTTTATTCTTTTATCCCCGGCTGGCCTCAGACTCACATCGATCCTCCTGCCTCCCCCTCCTGAGTATGGGGGTTACAGGTATGCACTCCCATACGCTGTGACTTTTTGTTTTTTAACCTTAGTTTTTTAGTTACATTCTGAATTAGAAAAGAAACATAGTGTTTGGGTTTTTTGTTTGTTTTTAATTTTTTGCTGTTGGTTTGGTTTGGGTTTTTTGGTTGTAGGCACAGCATAGCTTTCTTGTGCTTAGCATCCCTTGGCGTCACACATACTGCTGGGCGGCCAACTTGAACAGCACAACAGGCTGCCAGATAGAGAGTGGCTGTACGTGGGCTACAGTAAAGGTAGTTTGCGTGCTAGGGCTGGAGTAAGTAATTGGCATGTGCAGAATTGAGGGGCACAGGACACTGTCTAAAAATTTCTGAAGGGCTAAGGATTCAGCTTGGTGAGGGACCCTGGATTCAATCCCCGGTACCTCAGAATATTCCAGTTACATCAGTGTAAGTTTATAGTTGTACGAATGCTGAGGGTCCCAGCTCAGGGCAGTGGCCCAGTCAGAAGCTTGCTGACTTGTTTTCCTTTGATTTGCAGAGCGCAGCCTCCGACGAAGCTGAAGAGAAAGAGGCCAAGTCTGATTAACCACGCCCCACGTCGTCTGCTCAGTGGTCCCGGTCTCCCTTCTTGTACAATCCAGAGGAATATTTTTATCAACTATTTTGTAAATGCAAGTTTTTTAGTAGCTCTAGAAACATTTTTAAAAAGGAGGGGATCCCACCTCATCGCATTTTTTAAGTGTAAATGATTTTTTTTAGAGGTGAAATCATTCGCTGGTTGTTTATTTTTGAGTACAACCAGAAAATAGTGGGATACTGAATTACGGCAGGCTTTGACTGTCTTGGGTGTCAGCTTAACATTCCACAGGTGGGGGTTAGTTTTATATCCTGCAATACAAAGCGTACTAAATGGCAATTTGGCGTCCCAATCATGCATTTAATCTGTCTTGCATATTTTAAATGACTTTATTCCCATGTTGTTTTTAGTAGAATTGTTTCCTAAAGAAAACTACTTCCTGATTGTTGCCGTGTCAGAATCTGTGCCCTTTGGAATATCTTTGGTCGTGGTAGTCAGTCCAATTTGCCTCATTTTGTTAATGTGCTGTGAAAGATTGGAAATTTGAGTATGTGGTGTATATGGCCCGAAATTGTGAGTCAGTGGGACGTAAGTGACCCTTCATCAGCACTGGAAGACACTGGTACTGAACCCTCTTACTGAAGAGCTGCCTCCAAAGCTGAAGCTGGACAGTCACTGGAATAACTGAAAACAACAATACCTGGCTTTGTAGACTTTTTGGTACGTGTGTTAAGAGTTGTGTACAAAGTGAAATGTCTGTATTGATCCTCAACACAACCAATAAAATCTCAAATACGGAAGACAGTTTTGAAGCGTGTGGTGCACGGTGATTGACACTGTATGTAGACACCGCCGTCTGGGGGACCTTGGGGTCTGAGCCCAAGGCTCCACTCCAGCCCTGGAACCGGGATCTCACTCCTGATCTTCAGTAAGGCACCGAGAAGCCACCTGAAAGTGCAGACTGTGTGATGGGAAGGCTGGGTCCAGACAAGCCGAGGTTGTCAGAAATTGAGTTGAGGGTTTGGGGATATGGTTATGGTCCCTGGAATCGGGGTGGCGTGCCAAGGGTGAAAGTTCCAGGACAGTTGGTGCTAAGTGCATCTTCCGGCTGCGGGAGGTTGTTGAGTTGTAACCTTCATGGCCATCTGTTCTGTGTGATGAGGGCAGCGTGGCTCCTCCATAGCTTATTTGTAGAGCAGAGGTGTTTGCCGAGGTCCCAGGTCAAGCCTGACAGTTGCGTCGGCTCTGCCCATCAGGGTGTGCATCACAGTTCTTTAATTTGAGGAATTAAAACTTGGACAATGTCCGAGTGACTTCTAGTGTGTTTTTGCTGGTGGTCGGGAGATGGGACCCCAGGCTGGGCGGGTGCAGTCCCCACACCCCACTGCTGATGAATTGCAGAAACCAACCGGCTCCTTCTGGTGAGCACAGGAATGCTCCGGCCAAACCAAGTGAGGTTTATGCTGCTGGATGTTTGTGTTTCAAGCTTGGGCCTCAGCATGGCACTCAGGTTGGACTTGAACTCTCCGGGGCTCAGCTGTCCCAGGCCTCAGCCTCCCCGAGTAGCCGAGGCTGCAGATATGCCTCGCCCTGCCTGGCTTGTGCATCTCCTCCAGGCCATGTTTTCATCTGTGTTTTTTCTGTTTGCTCTGTAAAATCCTGAGAGGTGCTGGCGAAGAGGGCATTGATCTGCAGATGTGGAGCTTACTGAGGGTGCCACTAGCTCTGGGGAGCCTGGGCTTTTCCCCCTGGTGCGCACTGAGGAGCAGGGAGTGTGCTTTCCAAACAACTCAGGGACACTACAGAATGGTAAGAATAATGGGGTGAGCAAGTGCAAGGACTGGGGCTTGGCGTGAACAGGTACCAGCACTGCTGTGACAACCTCTGGGGATGGGAGAGGGTCAGTGGCCATCATCTTCAGTGGGCAGATACCTGAAGTGGCCATAAACAGATAGCTTTAGTTCTTAAATAGCGAGCAGGTTGGCTTTGGATGTAGAGTCTGAAACTCCCTTGTATGAGCGCCTTCCTGTCCCAAGGCCGCACTGCACCTGTGCGGGGGTGGGTATGGGACCTTGTGAAGACCGCTGGCCCCCAGCGTGGGTGGTGCTAAGTGCTTGGGAGGCTCAGGTTGTCCCTTTGAACTCATTGGTATCTGTTTAAGGAAAGGACTTGTTTCTCAAGCAATGGGTCAGGCATTTGAGTTTGGGTAAGGTTGTTTGTTTTTGTAAGGATGTTTTTAGGCTAAAGACCGAGACAGAAGTGCTGCTAAGCCTCCACAGCTTGTCATCTGCCCAGAAGTCCCATGGCCTGCACTTGCACACCTTTTTTTTTTTTTTTGGAGACCGGGTCTCACTGTGTGGCTCAGTGGCCTCGAACTCAGTGCTCCATCCGTCTGGCTTCCTGAGTGCTGGGATGACAGGCATGCATGGCCACACACAGCCACATCATCCTTTTAGCAAAGACGTCCCTCAGCTGGATGTCCTGGTCAACTGTCAGCTTAAAAATTCTACTCTCCCAGCTGGGCCTAGTGCGGCCCACCTGTTGTCCCGGGACTTGGAGGGCTGAGGCAGGGATCCCTAATTTAGCAACTTAGATCCTGTCTCGGAAAATTAAAGGGCTGGGGATGTAGCTCAATGCAAAAGTCCTGAGATCAATCCCTACTCATCAAGAACATACAAAAAAAAAAAATTATATATATATATACACACATGCACACACATTTTCCAGTACTTTCCCCATTGTTGTCCCATGATTGTGATTTGAAAACTTGTTTTATTTTTTATTTTTCTTTGAAATAAAATTGATTTGGAAAAAAAAAAACTGTCCCACTGGGGATTAAGCTCAGCGGCATAAGCATTTGCCTGACAAGCACAAGGCTGTGTGTTCAATTTCTGTACCTGCCACCTGCCGCCCTCACCCCCAAAATCAGCTCAAAAAAAAAAAAAAAAAAAACTTTCAACAGCCAGTTCACAGTAAGACTGGCAAGAACAGTTGACTCAAGAAATCATTATCAGAGGCAAAGAAGGATAACTAGAAGCTCTAACATAGGTGGTCTTGATACGCTATATTGTAAATAGTGCACCAGGATTTAAAACCCACATTACTTACACTACTCTGCTTAGATGTATTATATTCTGTTCCAATCATGTTTACCTGTACTAGATTTGAGGGCACAGACAGTAATCCCAAAATAACAGGATATAATACAGTAATCATCCTTAATTTCCTATTAATCTAAAGCTCTGTAAAACCTACACTGTTTTACCATGACTGATTGTAATCAAATCTGGTTTGTTGGATCGCTGTTTTGTATTGATAGATTATAATCAAAGCTGTTATGATTGATAATATCAAGTCTGACAGTATAGGCAACTGCACTTAAGATGACAAGATCCACTAAAATATCCACTATGGTTTGATTATTACCTGCCTTTGAAGTTTTATACTGTCTACAATATTTTATTTTTACTAATATTGTTATTTACTGCTATACTCAATCATACTGTTATATTCAATTATGCCTGTTGATATAGACATTCTATTGAAGACAATAAGAACCAACACAGTCATCATTGTAGATCACCTTGTACTGTGGTTTTATATGACTTTTTGGTTCCATGTTTTTATAGGAATTTGTTTTGTTTTGTCTTGCTAAGTTTTGTTTTTCCCTCTAATACAGAAAGTATAGAAATACATGCAGAGATTCATGCATGCATAGCTGTCTACACTCTCACTGTTTGACTACCTACTTTGTATGCTTTAATTTTGTAACTTGAACAACTATTTCTAAGAGGACAATATGTAATTTTAACTAGTGATTTCTTATTATCTTTTTTTTTTTTTGGAATTCTGTATTACCTCTACCCTTTACATGCTTTTGTTTCTCTTTAAATAAAATTTTTTAAAAAAGAAATCATTATCAGACACAGTATAAGGAAGATTTTTTTGTGTGTGTTTTTGTTTTCTGGAGACAGGGCCTCCCTGTGCAGTTCAGGCTGGCCTTTATCTCACAGGGATCCTCCTGCCTCAGCCTCCCACGTGCTGGGATTACAGGTGTGTGTCACCACACCCCAGCAGAAGATACGGTTCTTATGACACAAACTAGTTAGGACAGTCTTAATTGGTGAGTTAGGTAAACCAGTTGAATTTGACCTGTTTTGAATATAAGTCAGTTGGAGGATTCTGGGCAGTGCTTAGGTGCCTACGCTTCAGACCCCTCAGGGGTGACCGTGTCCTACATGGGCAGTGAGCAGGGGCTTAGCTGGGATAGGAGCAAGAGGGTGGGGAGGAGACGTGTGATGGTTGCAAGCAGCAGTTCACACTGGTGAGAGGACTCCGGAAATGCAGGCAAGCTAAAAAATACCCTGGGTAGCCCTCTCGGGACCCCTTGTGTCTCTTCCAGACTGAAGCTTTCTTTCTCTCCATACATTTATTCTGCTCTTAACCTCCGTTATTCCTAAAATCCATTCTTCGACTTTAGAGAACATGACCTCGTACTGGACACCTAGTAGGCTGGGAGTTCCCTTCCCCTGGATCATTTGGAGGTCTTCCCCCAAGATCACTGGACGGCGACTTAAAGCTGTACACCTACCCCAGAGGAAAATGCCTGCTGTCCATGGAGGGCTTTTAGATGGACCCTCTGCGGGGTATCCCTGACTGCTGGTCACAACCACGACCCCCTTCAGCCCGAAGGGGCCTGAGGGTCATTGCCCATTACTCCCTCACACGGTTCAGGTTGCTTCTTCAGAGCAGGGAATGTTACAGGCAGTTGAGTTAGTTAGAAATATCCTAGGCAGGCAGGCAGGCAGGCAGGCAGGGCTGGGCCCTGGAAACAACCAGCGCACAGAAGCCCTGATCCCATGCAACCTAGAGGAGACAGACACCTCTCTCTGTGGGCCAGATCTCAAAACAAAAGGCAAAACAAAGGCACACCAGGGATTGATATTCCAAACAGGTATTCATCACCTGGAAGCCAGAAGGAGCCACCAACCCGGCCCCTACAGGCAAAGCCCTGTTGTGTGTTTATGCCCACTTAGTATGTGACTTGGGTCTCCAATTGACCTGATTTAATCGACCTTACCTGAGTAATTACACCCATGACCTTACTGGTTGATCACAGCTCTGTCCACTTTATGCCCACCGTGTGAGTTCCCATTTTTCACCATCTTGGACCCGCCTCACCTCGTGGTTTTGCTCTATAAAATGCGGGGGTTCTCAGCAACCCACTTGGGGCCCCTTCTGTCTCTCTCTGACTTAAGCTTTCTCTCAATAAATATATCCTGCCATTGATCCCTCCTGCTTCAGCACACCCTGCGCCAGGATTACAGGTGTGCACCACCACGCCTGGCTACATTCTGCTCTAAAAAGGGGGGCAGAAAAAAATAAAAATAAAAAAGGGGCAGGGCCAGGGATTTAGCTCAGCGGCATAAACGCCTGCCTGGCAAGCGTGAAGTGGTCAGCTCAATCCCTAGTACCACACACACACACACACACACACACAAATTCACACAGCCTTGGACAACTTTTACAAACACCATTTAAAGAAAACACTTCCTCCAGATCTTCTGCTTATGCACTAAAACGATGTCCTTCCCTGTCCTGTCCTGTGCTCTACGCGGCGGGACGTCTTGCTGCCCATGGGTGCACTCTAAGGCATTTGTGAGCGCTGCATAGTGTTCCCCGGGAGACCATGCCATTTGTCGCTGAGGCTTTCTTCTCTGCCGACGTGAGACAGAGCTAAAGGTAATCTGCCTGTTACAACTTCCGGCCCAGTGAATTTGCAGTGGGAGTCATTTAGAGATAATAGGAAGTTTCAAAACATGAAGTTTAAACAGGTGACAGGAAAAATTTAGTGGCCAATGCTCTTATTTTAAAACAACAGAAGCCGGGTGTGGTGGCGCATGTCAATAACCCCAGCACTCAGGAGGATCACTGTGAGTCAGACCAGCCTGGGCTACGAAGTGAGTTCAGGGCCAGTCTGAACTGCATAGTGACACCTTGTCTCAAAAAAAGATTAAAAAGGGCCAGGGATTTAGCTTAGCAGTCTAAGTGCCTGCCTGGCAAGTGTGAAGTCATGAGTTCAATCCCTGGTACCAAAAAAAAAAAAAAAAACCAAGCAAACAAACAAAAAAAAGATTAAAAAGAAGAAAAAAAAAGTAGAAGTTAGAAGAGCCAGGGGATTTAGCTCAGCGGCACAAGCACCTCTTTGAAAGTGTAAGGTCATGAGTTTGATCCTCAGTACCAAAAAAAAAAAAAAAAAGTTAGAATTAGAGCTTATAAAACCTAAAACACGTATAGTATTTAATCCCAGGAACTCATGATTATTTTAGGCATGTCAGTGAATTTTCTTCACACATGTGTATTTTTTAATCACAAAATGCTTTGTTTTTATCACCTGACTGTGTTAATTTGTCCATTGCAGCCTTTTAATGTTTGTTCTGTTTGTTTTTTGAGGCAGGGTCTCACCATGTGACTCAGGCTGGTCTTGAACTTGCAAAGATCTTTCTGCCTCAGCCCCAGAGTGCTGGGATTCAGGTGTGCACCACCACCCCATCGGGAGCCTTTCAAAAACTTACTCTTTATTAGGGGTAAGTTTGCTCATGTCCCAAAGCAGTTCAATGTAGTGAAGTTCCAAAAGCTACCAACACATTGCCAATCCTGCCCCATCCATGTTACTTGAAAAAAAAAAAAAAGAGAAAAGAAGGTATCTATTTTTCAATATCTATTCATAAAAAGTGAAAGGCAGGCAGGTGGTGTTCACTTGTATCTGAGCACTCGGAAGGCTGAAGCAGGAGGATTGCCACGAGTCCTGAGCCAGCCTGGTTTGTATGGTAAATTCAAAGACAGCCTGGACTACAGAGTGAGACGCTGTCTCAAGAAAAACAGATTGGGCGGACCAATGCCGAGGGTAAAATACTTATATGAGGGGTAAAAATATTAATTTATCTTTGTAATTTTACACATTTTATGAGGGTTTGATACAGATTCAATTAAACAGGAAGCTTTTATATTGAAAAATTTTAAACTGGGCATGGTGGGGTACACCTATAATCCCAAATAGCTGAGGCAGGAGGATCTTTGAGAGTTTGAGACCAGCCTGAGCCACAAAGTGAGCACAAGGCCACTTTGTCTTTTTTTTTTTTTTGGTACGGGGTGGGGGTTGAACTCACGACTTGTGCTTGAAAGGTTGGCACTTATGCTGCTGAGCTAAATCCCCAGCCCCTCAAGGCCACTTTGAACTGCATAATAAGTCCCTTCTCAAAAATTAATTAATTAAAATAAAAATTTTGATGTGTAACGTGTCCTTGATACTTCTGCAGTAGTTCCAGTATCTTCTTTCCTGAGAATTTTTACTTGTGCTGTTGTGGCTGCCTCAATGTCCTGAACTGACATGATGTTTCCCTTTCAAGATCATTTTGACTTTGGGTAAGAGCCACAAGTCGCACAGTGCCACACAATGATGAAAGTGGCTGAGGACACAGCAGCATGTTTATATCTTTCTGCTGGATGGTGCTCAGTGGCATTCACTGTGTTTTTGATCATACCTCATAAAGACACTCAGTAAAGAAGACTTCCAGAATTGCTTCAGGAAGTGGTGAATTCATGGGACAGACAGGGGAGGATCTTGCAGGAGATTCATGACAATTTGCCTTTCACTGTAATACTTTTTTTTTTTTTTTTTTGGTACTGGGGATCGAACTTGTGACCTTGCACTTGCCAGGCTGGTGCTTATGCTGCTGTAAATCCCCAGCCTGCTGTAACACATTTTTAAACACCCATCATGTACTTGTGCATTGTGCTGTACACATGGCAAAGCTGCTGCAGATTGCGTGTCTGCAAGGCTGCATGGCTAAAATTCAAACTCAGTTTTACCAGCTGAATTTTGAGTTCCCCGTGAAAGATTATTTATATTTCCCCATGTGTTGTATGACCCCCCCCAACATCTTATTAGAAAAGTTTCACATATACAAAAGAGTCTCTAAAAATGTATCGGAGACACTCGTGCACCTGGCACCTGGATTCTGCAAGCCATGTCGCTGCCTGGGGCTGTTGCACTGGCTGCCTGACGCCTTTCTATCTGCATATTCGGGCTGCCGTCTGCCACCCATCCCTTGGTTAAAAGTCAACTTCAAAATAAGTCGCAGCGTCAGTGAGTTCCCCCGGAGCGCCGGCACACTTTATTAAGCAAAGCTCAGCGTTTGCTTATGGGTCTATTTTTCCCTCTGGAGTGAGATTTGCATGTGACAACCCGAGCACCTCTCAAGCTTCCTGTGCAGGTCTGCACCTGGGGCCTCCAACCTCCCGAGGCGCGCAAGGTTCACCCCAAAGAGTCCCTCGTGCTCCTCTCCTTCTTCCAAGGCAGGTCAGTCTCGCCTGTCCTAGACCCTCACACAAATGCAATGTTTCTTTTACATTTTGGTCTGTCTCACTGTGTGATCCAAGCTGGCCTTGAACTCACTGTGTAGCCCAGGCTGGCCTCAAATGGCAATCTTCCGGCCTCACCCTCCCAAGTGATGGGGTCACAGGTGTGCACCCTCATACCCAGCCATATGTGCTTCTGAGTAAGGTCCTGAGGATCACCCACACCGTTCCACGCATGCACACCTGTCCACTCCATCTCATTGCTGAGTAGGAACCCAGTGTACTAATGAGTAGCTGTGATTTGTTTATCCTTTAGTTTAGGTTAGTTTTGTGTTGTGTTGTTTTTCAAGATAAAATCTCACTATGTAGTGCAGGCTGGCCATGGCCATGAACTCTCTGTAGCCCGGGCTGGCCTGAAACTTAAGGTGATCCTCCTGCCTCAGCCTGCCGAGTGCTGGACTTACAGGTGTGTGCCACCAAGCCGGGCTCCCTTATTTTGTAGGTGGACATTTGACAGGTTTCCATTTTCTTTCATTCTTTTCCTTTCTTTCTCTTTATTCTCTCTCTCTCTCTCTCTCTCTCTCTCTGACTCTCTCTCTTTTCTATTATTATTAATAAAGTAGCCAGGCATAGTGGCATATGCCTGTAATACCACCATTCTGGGAGGCTGAGGCAGGAGAATCATGAGTTCAAGCCCAGTCTGGGCAATTTAGCAAAACTATGCTTCAAATAAGAGGCATGAGGAAAGCCAGGTATAGTGGCACATACCTGTAAATCCTAACACTTGGGAGGCTGAGGCAGGAGGATTGCCATGTGTTCAAGGCCAGTCTGAGCTACACAGTGAGACCCTGTCACAAAAATAAAAACCCAATAAAGGAGACCCAAGCAGACTGCTGCTCACTGTATGATGCAGTAAGCAGGCCCTTGGATTTCCCAGCTTCTAGCATCATGAACTAAACAAACTTCTGCCCTTCATCAGTTACGCGGTTTCCTTGATTTTTTTTTTTTAGCATCAGAAAACTCAGAAAGTCCGCTTCTGCATCTTCTCTCTTGTTGACCTACATGTCTGTCCTTCCAGCAACTACTCACCTGCTCAACTGCTCTACTCTAGAATTTTTGTGTCAGGTAATGCGAGCCCTCTAAACTCCTACTTTTTCGAAATTGTTTTAGTTAGGGCTGGGGGTGTGCTCGGTGGTAGATGCTTGCTATAAAAGTTCCTGGGTTCATTCTCCAGAAACAAAACAAAGCACGACCCAATGAAAAATAAACGATACCACCTGTGAGACACTCTTCTCCACAAGGTCCGGGCTGAATCTAGCCACAAGTGGTGGCTGAACACATCTGGAATACGAAACATTTGCGAAGACAATGGCCTGGATCCCTAGCAAGTCGAAGTGGAAAGGAATGGGCAGGATGGGGCGGCCAGGCGCAGCAGCGCACAGCAGTAACCCCTGCACTCAGGAGGCTGAAGCAGGCCGACACTGTGAGTTTAAGGCCCACCTGGGCCACATAGCGAGTTTAAGGCTAGTCTCAACTATATTTGAGACCCTGTCTCAAAAAATAAATGTTTTAAAAAGGAGGAGTATGGGAGGCCAGGAATTTAGTGCAGTGGCACAATGCCTGTCTGGCAAGCTCAATTCCCAGAACCAAAAAAAAAAAAGGAAGCAGGGGAGAAGCAACACTTCGAAGAACAAAGAGATAAAACCAGATGCAATGCATGACATTCCGCCAGATCCTAAATTAAAGGAAAGTTGTTACAGGTGGACACAGTGGCACACACCTGTAATCCCAGCACTCTGAGAGGGTAAGGCAGGAGGACTGCAAGTTCAGGTCCAGCCCAGGCAACTTTGTGAGACCCTGTCTCCAAATAAAAATGCTGCATGCCTACAATCCCAGCACTTTGGAGGCTTAGGCAGGAGGATCACTGTGAGTTCGATGCCAGCCCGGGCTACATACGCAAATTTAAGGCCAACTTACACTATGTAGCAAGACCTTATCTCAAAGAAGCAAAATAAAGCAAAAATTCTGTAATATAGCAAAGGTCATGATTCAATCTACAATATTGCCAAAAAAGTTGCTATTCTTGACAGTTTTATATAATCAGAGAAATTTGATCATATTACTGTTATATGCAAGTATGGTACTATATTGTGATTATGTAGAGCAATGATCTTATTCATACTACGTACATATTGAAGTATCTGACGAAGTGAAATGCCATGATACATACAATTTAATCAAATTAGATAATATATGTATTTGTGGGAGGTGGGGATTAGGGATTGAACCTGGGGCTTTAGCATTGACCTACATTCCTAACGCTTAAAAATTTTTCTTTAAAAAAATTTTTTTTGGTCTTTTGAGACAGGGTCTGATTACAGTTCAGGCTGGCCTTAAACTCACTTTGTAGCCCAAGGTGATCTCAAACTTGCAAGGATCCTCTTGCCTCAGCCTCCCAAGTGCTAGGATTATCTAGATGTGCACCACCACGCTTGGCTTTTCTTTTTAAATTGTGAAACAAGATCTTGCTAGATTTCCCAAGCTGGGTTCAAACTTTCAGTCTTCCTGCCTCAGCCTCTCTGGAGTGCTGCGGTTACAGGCAATCACCCACTCTTTTGTATCATTCTTTCAGTTTTACTAGCACCTTGAGAATATTCACAACACAAAATTGAGAGGGGGCTGGGCTTGGTGGTGGTTGCCTTCGTGGTTGTAATCTGACCTCCCTGGGAGACGGAGGAGGAGATTTGAAATTTTATGCCCCTCCTGAGCTGTTCAGCAATTTAGCAAGATCATTTCTCAAAATTAAAAAGAAAAACAAACACTATTGGCTGGGGACGTAGCTCGGCACAGAGGCCCTGGACTGTGTCACCAGTGTTGGGGGAAAAAAAGTCAAGGGTGAAAAAAAACCAAAATTACAGAAAGAGGACAACGTTGCTTGGTTCCTGGAATGGTTAGCACTTGTGCTTTGCAGTTGCTAAACTTGGCATTGCCTTCATTTGGGATTTTGAAATACTTTTAAAATGTTGGTGCTTTTGGGCTGGGGAAATAGCTCAGTGGCGTAAGTCCCTGCTTGGCAAGCACAAGGTCCTGAGTTCAATTCCTGGTACCCAAAACAAAACAAAACAATGTTGGTACCCTGTGGAGGCCTCTGCATCTGGAAGACAGAGGGCCTGCGGAGCTGGGCCAGACGCCAACATCTCTGCGTCACCCACTGTCTAGAAGGACACGCTCTCCTTGCTCATCATACGTGAATGTGGCAGAATTTGGCAAACTGCTCAGAGACGCCTTTGCTGCTGACCTAATAGGAGTTAGGACGGCATCTGTTCCATTCTGCACATCGGGGGCTGTGAGACAGAATAATGCAGCGAGGGTGCAACTCGGGTTTCATCTTGGGGACACAGATACGGCATCATTCTTTTTTTTTTTTTTTCTTCTTCCTCCTGTGCTGCAGATTGAACCCAGGGCCTTTGCACTGAGCTGCATCCCCAGCACTTTTATTTTTCATTTCGAGACGGGATCTCACTAAGTTACTAGATTGTCCTAGCTGGGGTTGTAGTTGCAGCCCTCCTGCATCGGCCTCCCACAGTGCTGGTATGACAGGTGTGCACCGCCAGGCTGGGTCAGGACACAACCCTTACCTGTATATTCACGTGTTGGGAAGCAGAGGCCCAGGTGCGGACTGTGTGAACAAAAAGGAAAGATGATGGGGCGCTGTGGTGCCCACTTAGCATCCCAGCTGCCTGGGAGGCTTTAGCACGTTTTGAGGCAGGACCTTGTGTGTAGTCCAGGCCGGCCGGGAACTCCCTACGGCCCCCAAGCCAGCTTCAAACTCACTGTGATACCCTGGCGCACCCTGCCCCCAAGGCCACGGTGCCAACAAACCCTGAACTGAAGCCTGGGAAACCTTGAGCCCAAACCAGCCTCCTACAGTGATTATCTGGGCCAAGCCGTCACGGAGATAAGAAGCAAACCCAGCAGATAAAGACACAGAAAAGCACAAAGGAGAAGGCAGATGACTTGACCGCCCATGGGGCAGGCAGGGGGCAGGGAGCAGGCTCCACACCCACACCCAGGTGGTTTTCTGTGTCACTAATAATGTTACTAACAATGACAATGACAAGGGATCGCTGCACTGATTGGGCAGCTGCTGTGGGGGAAGGTTCTGGTTGTTCTCATACGCAGATTCACTCTGGGGTGGGAGCTGTCAGCGCCCTGTTTCATTAAGACAAAGCCATTGTGTCCCTCTGACCAGCACAGGGGAACCCCGAAGGAAGGCCAGATGTTTGAGCAGGGCCTTTCTGTAAAAAATACTTCTTTTCCTTTTTTTCTTTTAACATGGCTTTAGAAATTTATTGTGGCAAACAACATGACAAACACTATATATATATATATATATATATATATATAATTTTTTTTTTTGAGACAGGGTCTCACTATGTAGCCTAGGCTGGCCTGGGACTCATGGCGATCCTCCTGCCTCAGCTTCCTGAGTGCTGGGATTACAGGCATTGGCCACCGCGTCTGGCTATGGTGTTTTAGGGTTAGGGTTATATTTATTCATCTATGAAAAATTCATTGAGCTGAAAGCTTGTGCCTTACTTTTCTCTAAATATATCATGCCAGGTGTGGTGGCAAAGAGAAAGAAAGATAAAACAAAAGAAAGAAAGAAAGAAAGAAAGAAAGAAAGAAAGAAAGAAAGAAAGAAAGAATTGTATGTCACTAAAAGTTTATGTTAAAAAGACAGAAAAAGGAAAGTTCCACTGTAGCTGTGATAGTCAGAATGTCTCTCCAAAAACGTCCCCACCTGTGATCCCAGCCGTTTGTTCCACCGCAGGTCAGGCTTGGTCATGGGCCCCGAGGTGGAGATGCGCTCGGATTGCCTGGGTGGCCGGGTGGGATGGCACAGCGGGGCACTGTGAGAGGAGAAAGGACAGGGACAGCAGCAGCTGAGCTCAGGGCCTCGAAGCTGCAGGAGGACCTCCATGGTGGTGGCAGGGGACAGCTCTGTCCCAGTGGAAGGACGGTCTCCTTCTGTGGTGGCCTCTGTCCAGTGTGTCTCTGCCTTTCCTGGAATCCAGGGGATCGCAGGTTCAGGACCAGGCCCATGACTCTGGGGTGCAGTGGCAGGTCCCTGAGAATCTCTTGCTGGAGTTCTAGGTCTCCACGGGTTCAGGGCTGCTGAGCCCTGGCCCACAGCTCTTGGCGGCCACCCCGAAGCCATCAGGACACCTCGTCAGCCGGGCAGGAGGGACACAGCATAGACGCCCAGCTTTGCCCTGCGTTTAGTCACCCTTCCAGCATCTGTGGCCCGAAGCGAGACACCTGGTACATAGCCAAGATGGCTTTGGGGTTCCTGGGGCTGTGTGTGTTCTCCAAGCTGCTGTCCATCCTGGCCGTCATAACCCTGTCACACCCAGCTCTGAGCTTCTCACCTCCAATTTATAAAAGCATAAACTTGTTTTAAAGCCACTAAGTTTGTGGTGGTTTGTTAAAACCCCAGTGGGAAACAAATACAGTGTCAGAAGCAACCTTTAACCTCTAAAATCTGAGTCAGATGTAGAGGCACACGCCTGTAGTCTCAGCACCTGGGAGGCTGAGGCAGGGGAATCCCCGTGAGTTCCAGGCCAGCGTGGGCTACATATTAAAATCGTGTCTCAAAAAGCCCAAACCAAATAAATAAGCCAAAAGATCCTAAAATCTACTCTAGGGATTTAATTAATCGTATGTCAAGTGCTAAACCAGGCTTGCTAATGCAAACCTGTAATCCCAGCACTTGGGAGCCTGAGGCAGGAGGATCATTGCGAGTTGGAGACCAGCCTGGGCTACAAAGTAAGTTCAAGGCCAGTTTGGACTGCATAGCAAGACCCTGTATAAAAGTAATAATAATAATGTTAAGTGGACCAGGCTGTGACTCAGCGGCACAGTACTTGGCCAGCACGACACGGTGGTTCCACCCCCAGAATCCACAGCACCATGCACACATGCGCGCGCAGTAATAACACCACTATTATTTGTCAAGTAGTATGAAACCATTCCATCTGTGCTCTCAACACGGCAGACTGTAGGAAAGACACCCCGCTCTCCCCTCCCCGCTTAATTAGTCTCCTAACTAGGTCCCCACGTGGCTCCCAGCTGTTTAAACATGAAAGATCAACCTATGATCCCGCACCCCGAGATGGGAGGGCTCAGGGTGAGCCCGGCCTGGGTGACTCTTAAAATTTACATAAATGCATAAGAGTTATTTCCACTTGGTAACTTGTGGTTTCTATCAGTCATCAGAGTTTAACCACAGGAAACAGGTAACAGTTTGGTGCCATGAAGGCTAGAGCCACTGTCTTTCTGTTCTTTCTCTTCTTTCGGACCTTGCCCTAGCCAGGCAGGCGCTTATGCCACTGGGCTGTATCCCCTCCCTTTCCTCTTCCTCCTCCTCTTCTTTTTCTTTTTGAGACAAGGTCTTGCTGAATAGTTCAAGCTGGCCTTAAACTCATGATGTAAATGCCCAGGCTGGTCTCAAACTTGCAGCAATCCTCCTGCCTCAGCCTCCTGAGTGCTGGGATTTGTCTTTCTTTCCCAGACTGCAGGGCCGAACTAGAGCACAGGATGTCTGGGAGTCTGTCCGGCCTCAGGAAGAACTGCTTTCTGTCCTGTGTGTCACAGCCCAGGGGCACCGGCCCAGGAGTCAGGAGCTCCAGAGCCTCCAGCCGAAGAACAGCTGCGGCTGGAAGTGAGCTCGAACCCCACAGGCACGGGAGCAGCGCTGTGGGGCCGAGTGTGAAAACCGCACTTCTGCTTCCCGGCCCATCCGGGGGAAGGTCCTCTCTGGCCCATCTCACCAGAACCCACAAGGCAGAGAATCCTGGGGATGCAGTCCGCTCGCCAGGCTGGCTCGGGCGGGCACCGGCCTCCCCGCAGCTGAAAAGCCTCTGCGAAATTATCCGCAGGAATTCCGAAGGACTAAGCAAACGCTATATTCTAGCCACTGTCTCCATTACAACGCACAACATCTCGTTGAACCAGTGGATACCAATACTAAATTAGATGCTGAAAGGGTTTAAACGTTTAAAGATCCTTAGCCCTTTAAAATGTTGGTGCTGTTTTGTTTTGTTGTAGTGGAAACTGAACGAAGGCATTTCTCTGAGCTTTTTTTTCTTAGTGTGAGTCAGAGAGTATTGCTCAACTGCTACCTTGACCAGGCTGGGTTTGAACTTGCAGTCCTCCTGCCTCAGCCTCCTAAACAGCTGTCTTTACAAGTATGTCCCACCGTGCCCAGTGAATTCATTTTTTTAAACTACATAGTGAGACCTTGTCTCACACACACATGCATGCGTGCACACACACACACACACACACTCCAGAAAAATGACCAAAAATATCACACAAACAAACGGAAAGCTTATCCTACCTCAAGGAACCCTTGCTGGGTGTGGATAGTGTTTTTTAAAGACCAGGGTTCTTGTAAGAAACCCAGGAGCCTCGGAAGTGATTTGATTGGGACAAAGTCATCAGACAACTCTCTCCTGCTTTACGAAGCTGTCCAAGTTCATGCTGCTGTTGTCTGCCACTGAAGAAACTTGATGCTTACACCCCATCCACCCCCAGCTTCTCCAGACAATGCTAGAATCCTTGAAAAATTTTAAGATTGTAAATCTGGGGTAGGGGTGCCCGGCACTCAGGAGTTTGAGGCCAGCCTATAGTGAGAATTTGTTGTAAAAAACCAAAAAAGCAGCCGGGGATGGAGACTCATGCCTGTCATCCCAGCACTCGGGAGGCTGAGGCAGGAGGGTTGTTGTGAGTTCGAGACCAGCCTGGCTACAAAGTGAGCTCAAGGCAGCCTGCACTGCAGAGTGAGACCCTGTCTCAAAAAGGCAACAAACAAACAAACAAACAAACATCAGCCAAACAAAGTGGAAAGGGTTACTAAGTGGGGCCAGGAATTGGCTCAAGGTAAACCTACAGGGACTATGTCTTTGCCCTGAAGCTGGAGTCCGGGGCTGTTTGCTGGCTGCAGGCCCTGCTGTTGTGTGGGCCGCCTGCCCCGCCTGAGGCTGGCTTTTGGCAGAGCTCGTCTTGCAGGCTTCTCGGAGGAAACTGTACCTTTGCGTTGTTTTTATGGGAGATTAATCCACTCAAAGACTGTAATGAGTGCATTCATTTTGTGCTTATTTGCTGCTACCCACAGGTGGCACCGCGTGAATTTTGTTCTTATTCTCTGATGGATTGCATGTGCTGGGGATGGGACCCAGGGCCTTCCCACTAACTGCATCTCCAGCCCTTTCGCTATTTTTGCATGTTTCAACAGTTTCGCTAGGTCACTCAGTTGCCTGGGCTGGGGTTGGGTTTGTGATCTTCCCGCCTCAGCCTCCCAGAGTGCTGAGTCCAGGCGAGCAGCACCATGCCCAGCTGAGTCTTGGTCTCTTATCCCCTCTGTTTAGTGTGATGACGATGCTGACTGACCTGCTGGTCTCTGCTGCTTCGCACGCCTGTTGGAAACTAGATGAGCCCCGCCTAGCCCTACACAAAGCCTAGTTCTCCCCCCGCATGGGTGGGGCCCTATGTGGAGAGGATTGGCTTCGCCTCCCTGGAGCTGCAAAGATTGGCGGCACCAGAGCCCTGGCCTTGGCAGGCTGGGCCTCTTCATGCCCTGGGCCACACCAGCTGGGGGACGCTGCCTGGCCCTTTCACGTGGCCAGTCCTGGTAGCTCTGGTCTTGGTCCCTGGAGACTGCCAGGCCCCAGCAAATGGCTCTTCACATGTGGAGCCCAGATGGAGGAAGCAGGCTGTGGGCTGAGCAAGCCTGCAGTATCCCAAGGTCTTCTGCATGAGGCGTTTCGTTGCAGCCCTTCTGAGAGGGCAAGGTTCTCTCATTAGAACCTGGCTTCTGGTGGGGAAAAGTCCCTTCCCCATTTCCTCAAAACATTCATACACAAAACCTTTGGTGGCTTGGACATTTTTTTTTGAGACAGGCTCTTGCTATGCAGGTCAGTCTGAACTTGAACTGTCTTATGTAACCAAGGCTGGCTTTGAACTCACTGAGATCCTCCTGCCTCAGCCTCCTGAGTGCTAAAATGACAGGCATGTGCCACCACACCCATCAGCTCAGATTTTCAGAGATTAACAGGGGTCTAGGTGAGATAGGAAAGCTTTCGTGAAGGACCTGGGACCTGGGTGACTCCCTCCATTGAAGTAAAGAATTGGATGTGTCAAGAAAGCAAGACAGAGGAAACAGGGATCAGGAGGGCAGGAAACAAGAGGTGGTGTTGGCGGGGCCCAGGGGACATCAAAAAGATGCTGGCTGGCAGAGCTAAGTGGCTAGTGCAGCACGGACCCTGGGCTCCTGCCGAAGCTGCCATGGAGGCTGGAGCCAGTGTCTGGGGGATGTTTGTTCTTTTTTTTTTTTTCTTTTATTTTAGTACCAGGAACTGAACTCAGGGCCTTGCACTTGCCAGGCAGGCGCTGTGCCGCTGAGCTACATCCCCACCCCAAGCCTCACATCTGACCCAGGCAAGAAGCTGGGTCCTCCAGCGTCAGGGTGGACAGTGGGGTAGAAGCAGGGAGTGCTGCTTGGCTGGCCTGTGGCCCTCGGGAGGGACACTGTTGTGTGCCTTGCTGGGTGGCCAAGGAGCTGCAAAGCCTGGTCCCACCCGCCTCCCCTCCTCCTCTTGAGCCTCTGATCCAATGATTCTGGAACCCACTGGGCTCCCAGGCATGGGCAGCACGGAGAGTGGGGAGCAGGAATTTTGGTGCAGTTTTAAAAGCAATGCTAAGAGCCTGGCATGGTGGTACACCCCTGTGATCCCAGAACTCAGGAGGCTGAGGCAGAAGAATTGCTGCCAGATTTGAGGTTGGCCTGGGCTACATAGTGAGACTCTGTCTCAAAGAACAAAGCAAAGTATAAGGAGATTATTAAACAGTCAAGATGACTTCCCTGGAGAGGGTGCACAACTCTGGCATCCAGACGCCGGCACATTCTGGGCCCTGCGCCCACAGTCCCAGCCTCTAGCTGCACCGTTTTTCTAATGCTTCGAGAAACATTTCAAAGTCAGGACTGGAGAGACTTGGCGACAGACACGGGCCAGTGACAGTGAGCTGGGGACAAACGAGGACAGCAGCTAGTCACAGGAAGAGGCTGAGGCTGAAGTGGGAGGAGACAAGTGTGGAGACAATGCACTGGGGGCTACGGGCAGGGGAGCCTGAGGGGACACAGCGGGAGGTGGGGAGGACATTTCCCTGCAGCACGGCCTGAGGGCAGATACCTGGGCTGCGCACAGTGCAGTGGTGGGGCCACCCTGGGCTGCCTGGGCTCTGGGGTCCAGCGCCAGCAGCACAGAAACAAGCAGCAGACAGCTTCACAGTTCATCTCCGAATCCAGCAGGACGTTGACACTCACGATCCCGTTTCTAGGGTTCTGAGACCCAGGCCTGCATTTCTCGCGGGTGCCTGCCTCAGACAAGGCCTCGGTGCCACCTTACTGCTGAAATGATCTAGGTTTGGGCTGCATGTGTAGGTTGCTGGTAGAGCACTTGCCTAGCAGGTGCAGGGCCCTGGGGTCCATCTCCAGCACTGTGAAAGAATAAAGCAAAACAGCTGGGCATGCTGGTAATCCCAGAACCTGGGAGGCTGAGGCAGGAGGATTGCCACCCATTTGAGGCCAGCCTGAACTGCATAGTGAGACCCTGTCCTAAAAAGGCTCTTCCTGCGCACTTGACCTCACCTTCAGGCTCTGATTTGTCTTGCGGTAAACACTGCCCTTCGCCATGCATCTCCTGAACGCCCGTGTGCTGTTACGCACTGTGGCTGCTTGATGGACTGAAGACAGCTTGCAAACCGCACACCCACTGTTTTAGGCTTTGAATTATGCAGCTAATTTGCTTTGAAGCATTTCCACCGCTTAGATTTCTTTACCTTATGTTTTAGTCTGTCAAGATTGACCTACTTGCTAATAGTTTTTTTTTTTCCTTCCCAGTCCTGCAGCTTGAACCCAAGGCCATGCTAGGCAAGCGCTCTACCAGGGCACTACATCCCTAGCCAGTTAATCCATGCTACTGACCAACTGTTTTACTTTTTCTTTAAATTAAAACATTTTCCATCCATCCTTAGGCAAATTCCTAAACTTTGTAAGCCTCAGTTTCTTCATCCTTAAGGCGGGAGTAACTACCTTGTATAGTGGTGTGTGACTATCATTTCAGTCCTTGGGAGGCTGAGGCAGGAGGATCATTGTGCGTTCAAAGAACCAGGACTACATAGTGAGATGCTGTCTCAAGCCTTCCTCCCCCAAATATGTGAATAACTGAATCCAAGAGTTGTTGGAGGCAAATGAGATCACATATGCACTCTGCACAGATTTCAGATCTCATGCACTAGCTGTGTGATCTTATGTGCATCTACACTTCAGGTACCATTTCCTTCCTTCGAGAAATGCAGCCAAAGAGAACTCTGCAGCGCTGGGCGCAGCCGAGGTAGTAAGCACTTTCTTACAGGGCCTTATAGCCTGGCTGCAGCTTTTCAGCTATGTGCCCCCAGGCCCGTCTCCCCGCTCCCCTTCCGCTTTGTCACTGTGAAGAGCACAGGTGTGCATGTTCCCGCTGGCCCAAACCACCGGTGCTTCACACAAGACTGTCCCGTCGCTGGGCAGCTTAAACCACTGCATGGAACCATGCTGGGCCCATCCCCCACGGACAGCTGCGCAGGTACCAGGTACCGCAGGTGGCGCCCCACCCACAGGCAGGAGCTCCCTTCCGGCCAGCCCTGGACTGTTAATGACCCCTGAAGGCTGCTCTGAGTAGAGATCTGCTTGCCAAGGGCTAAAACACCACAGTCCCCTTGAAGGTGTGCCCTGGGGTGGAGATGTGTGACCCAGGATAGGACCTTGCCAGCTGTTTTAAGATTTTCCAAACTGGATATAGCTCAGTGGTATAACTGCCTGGCAAGTACAAAGTCCTGAGATCAATTCCCCGTACAAAGAAAAAAAAAAAAAAAAAAAGAAATAGATTTTTCCAAACTGGGTTGCATATGTGGCTCAGTGGCAGAGCATTCACTTACCTACGGCACTGCCCAGACATATGTAAGTGCGCGCGCACGCACGCACGCACACACACACACACACACAGTCTCCTTTGTACCTTTGGTCAGCAAGCAAGTTTGTGAATAACTTTGATCACCATATAATTTCTTTCCCTTTTCCGTTTCTGTACTGGGCGGATTGAACCCAGAACATTTGCAGAGCTACATCCACAGGCCTTCTCCACTCCCTGCCCCCAGTTATTGCTTATTTTTGAATTTTATTGAGACGGTTCTGTGTTGCTCAGACTGGCCTTCAATTTGCAGCACTTCTCCTGCCTCGGCTTCCTAACTAGGATCACTGTACAAATGTACACAACCACACCTGCTTCTTTTTAAAGCTTGAGGCTGAGACAGGAGGAGCGCCACAAGTGTGAGGCCGGCCTGTGCTGCAGAGTGAGTTCAAGGCAAGCCTGAACTACATTGTGACATGCTGTTTCAGATAAATAAATAAAATAACCTTGGAAGAGTGTTTGTGATGGAGTCAGAGTAAGCTTGAACGGACCACCAGGACCCACAGAGGCGGCTCATGCTGTCAGGTCTGATCGCAGTGACGGTGATCTGCTGCCCATGCGCGCTGTAGCTGTAGTTCCACACAAGGACCAGTGCTGGGGATGCACACTCTGGGGATACTTTTTGGAGGCTTCTAGTATACATTTTTACAAAGTGAGTATGGCACCTTGGTCAATCTTTGAAAGCTTAGATTTTCCCGTTTTTTTTTTTTTTTTGACAGTGTCTCATTTTGTGATTTAGGCAGGCCTCAAACTCACAGTGATTCTCCTGTCTCAGCCTCTAGATTACAGGTGTGTGACACCACACCTGCCTCCAACCTTGTAACTATTGCTCTAATGCGTCTTCATCCCCTTCCTGTTCCAAGGGTCTACACCGTGTTTTTTTCCTCTCATCCCTCTTCCTGGCTTGTTTCCAATTTCAACGGTCCAGTTCAACTAACCGGTCCTGCTGACTAGGCACACGAAACCTTGTTTAAATAGCACGTAAGCCGGAACTAGTCTTGGCCCTCGGGGTCCTTCGTGTGCCTGAAATCTTTCTCCACACATTGGAGCGTGGCTGAGCCCAAAGCTTCCTATTACTTTCCCTTCACACGACTTGCTCTCCCTCTAAATCTTTTGCTTTCCCCTACCACACCAGTTTCTTTTGGGGGGAAGGGTCCTGGGAATTGCACTCTGCAGAGCTCTACCATCGAGCCACTCTCACTGCCCCTTTTGCACCAAGGTCTGGGTCCCCCGCCTCAGCATCCTGAGTAGCTAGGATTATAGGTGTGCACCACCACATCCGGCACCGAATGAAGTCGTTAGATGGCAAAGCTGTGACTTATTCATCCTTTTATCCCATCTCTTGGTTGTGTCTGCTCAAACAGCATTGGCCCAAATGCGTGTGGCCTGGCCTGCTACTGTATGTGTATGTGTGTGTGTGTATCTGTGTACTGGAGTTTTCACTCTTTGGTGTACACATCCAACAATGCAATCTGCTACCAGATAGCAGACATCTTCTAAGTCATTTGATCTTCCCAACCCTATGAGGTAGACACAAACACCAGAGGGTGAGCCCGCTCAAAATCACCCGGCTAATCATGGGCCCAGAGCAGCTTAGGGGGCGGGGGAGTAGGTCTAGTAGCACTACTTTCCCCGCTGCTCCGACGAACGAGCTCGTTCTCCGGAGGGTTTCCGCTTGGCCCAGCGCTGTGCTCCGGGCTCTGAACAGGGCTGCGCTGCAGGATCGAATCCCGCGAGGCCAGAAGCCCGGCGCCGCGATGACGCCAACTTTCTGGCCCTTTTCCACGTCCCCACCTCAAGTCCTGTCTTCTCCCGAGAGCCCCAGTGACACATCCTTCTCGTCCTTGGCACGGGCCCCGTCCCCCGATGCGGCCTGTCCTTTGCAGGGTCCCGCCAGGTCACTCCCTCGCGCACTGCGGGGCATCGGGCTCTTCCTCCCTGCTGCAGGAACAGGCTGTGGGGCTGCGGGACGGCGGCTCGGCCTTGGCATCGCCCTCGCGCAGCGCTGCAGGAAAGGAGTCCGAGGGGTCCCGCCCCTTCCCCAGCGGGCGGGCCTGGCGCGGCCGCGAGGTGTCCGCATTCTCTGGGCTTCGGCAGGGGTCGCGGCGCAGGATCTGGTGACCGCCTAGAGCTGTCCTTGCCTAGGCACTGGCCGAGGGGCGCCCGCGCGTGTCCCACTCAGCTTCTGCCCGAGTCCGAAGCCGCGTCCCTCTGGAGTCACCGCCCCGCCCCCGCCCCGCCCCCGCCCGGCCGCAGCGCGACCTCCGCCCCCGCCGCCCGTCCTCCCGCAACTGGGCCGCCGCCGCCGCCGCACAAAGGCAGGTCGCTTCACCGCGTGCAGGGATCCGTCCGCGGTCTTCCTCTCCTACTCGTGCCACCGCTACCGCCGCTTCCTGCCCCGGATTCCCGCACCCGCGCTGCATCCCCCTCGGGACGTAGGACACAGTCGGGTGACCCACTTTCCTAGGCGGGCAGCGTCGCCCAGCGCCCCCGCAGAGGGACTACTTCGCGTTCCCGCGGAGGGACTACTTCCGCACGCCCCCGCGGAGGCGTCGCGCGCAGGCGGCGCGCACGGCATGGCGGCGGCGGCGCGCGCCTGAGGAGAGGAGACGCCGGCCCGCTCAGGCCTCGGCGCGGCCTACACGCCCCACTCGCTCTCTCCCGTTCCCGCCCCCGCGCCCGGCCATGGCGGAGCCGTCGCCCGCCCGACGCCCGGTGCCCCTCATCGAGTCGGGTAAGCCGGGATCGCGCCGCCCTCTCCGCGGGCCCGTCGCGTCCTGTCCGCCCCTGCCCGCCCGTCCTGACCCGATTCTCCCCTTCCGCAGAGCTCTACTTTCTCATCGCCCGGTACCTATCCGCCGGCCCGTGCCGCAGAGCCGCCCAGGTGCGTGTCCCCGCCGCGGGGGGCGCGGGAGGGCCGGGGCGGGGGCCGGGCCCGGCCGGCGGCCGCAGCGCTGAGCGCGCGTCTCTCCGCAGGTGCTGGTGCAGGAGCTGGAGCAGTACCAGGTCTGTGCCCGCGTCCCCGCGCGTCCCCACGGCCCCCACTCGCGACCCGCGCCCGCCCCCTCCCTCCCCGCGCCGGCTCGGTGGTCACTCGCGCGCGTGTCGTGTCTTTCCAGCTGTTGCCGAAGAGGCTGGACTGGGAGGGCAACGAGCACAGCAGGAGCTACGAGGAATTGGTGAGCACCGGACGCGTCCCCGCCTGCGTCCCCGCGCGCCGCCCCTGCCCTCGCCCCTCGGGGAGCGCACGGTGCGGCCGCGCCCGGGGCGGGCGGTGACCTCCCCTCCCACCCGCGGACGTTTCGTTTTGTGCGTGTATTTTTTTTGTTTCGGTGTACTTCATTTTCTTATTATCTTTTTTGGTGGCGTCTGGGTTTGTTTTGGCAGGAAACGGCCGGAGGGGCGGCGCGGGGCGGAGAGGGGGCGCTGCTGCCGCGGCCGGGGTGGGTCTCCAGGTACGGCCGCCTACGGGGGCGAGCCGCCAGCCACTCAGCGGGGCGCTCTCTTTGCCGTCTGTCTCGGCCGCACTTGTAAGCCGTGCTCTGATTGGTCGGCTCGCTTCGGCCCCGCCCAGCTCTTCCGACCACTTGTTCCTTAGGAATAGTCACGGATCTCTACGGTGGAGAGCGCTGCTCCGGTTGAGCTTTTTTTTTTTCCTCTTTTTTTGTTTAGCAGTGTGTTCAAGTACGTGAATATGCCAGTCCAGGGCTTTGGATGCTTTTTTACCGTACAGTGTGTGAATCCCTTACGAAGCTCATTTACTTTGATGAGTTATACTTGATCTTGTATACAACTCACAAAGAGCAGTGTTAACGCGGATATAATCTTTTGTTTTGTGTACCTCTTCATTGCTCTTAAAATCCATAATTCAGCGTTATCCACAAGTATAGCAGTTGCAGACATTTTTTTGTCCTTAGTGGAATGAGATATTTTGTCAGAAAGTGTTCTTGACAATTTAGGAGTTATTTTAATTGACAGTCCTTGTTCCCCCTCTCATACAAGGAAAACAGAAAAGATAAGTGCCTTAATGAGCTTCTACTGGGTTGTAAGACCTATAGGCAGAAGGTGGTGGGATATTATTGATGCTATTAAATACAAAAATAGTTAATCAGATAATTTGTTATTCACATTAACGTATTTGTTTAGTTTTGCTGTGTGTGGGCCACACGGGAGTCTAACTCCACCTCAGGCCTGCTAGTGCCCTGCCACAGCCTCACCCCAGCCAAGTATGCGCTAACGTTAAAGGAAGTTTTAATGTGTGCCTTAGTGTTTTTACAAAAGTAAACAGAGTAAACAAATAAGAATATTTCCAGGAGCTTGAGTTCTAAAAATGATGCATCATGTTTGTTTGTTTTCTTGAGTTTGGTATTTCAAGAAAATTTTTTGGGGGAGGGCATCCCCTGGAGATAGAACCCTGTGATTTCCTAGTCAATAGGGAGGCTCTACGATTGAGCTACACACCCCTAGGCAAATACTTTTTTACCTCAGAGCTCTTTGAGTTCAAGACTTTTAAGTTAAGGCAACATTTCAAAGACATTCTTATTTTACTGTCGTTTATAATATAAAGTACTCTTATGGAAAAGCAGAAAAATGTTGGTATGACACTGGAATTATGCTACCAGAGAGAAAATTCCTTAACTTTGTGATTTATTTTTTATTTTTTGAGACAGGGTTTCATTATGCTATTCAGCCTGGCCTTGAACTTACTGTGCTGTTCAGACTGGTCTCAAACTCTGAGTGACCCTCCTGCCTTTGCCCACACTAATGCTGGGTTTACAGTGTGTGCCACTGTGTCTGGCAGGACAATTCCTTAACTTAAAAAAAAAAAAAAAAAGGGAAATTAATTTGTGAAACAAGCATGGTGCTGTAACTGCTGGAAAATTACCAATTTACCTGTAAAATAAGTTTAAAAAGAAACGTACATTTGTTTGGTTTTTGCTGTTAGAACTGCTTGAAACCTTATCTAAGGTATTCTGTTTAAAAGTTGTTTAAGTTCTTTGTCAGATGATAGATTTGATGGTGACAGATGTTACTACTGATTCTAACTGATTTGCTATCTGGCGGGTATTGCCCCCAGCCAGTGGTTGCTGGGGAGCCCTGGCCTACAGGAATTTTTTTTTTTTTTTTTTGTCTTGTCTTGCTTTTTCAAGACAGAATTTTGCTGTGCAGTTCAGGATGGCCTTGAACTCACTCTGTAGCCCAGGCTGGTCTGAGACTCACTGTGCTCCTCTTTCTTTTAGCCTCCCAAGTGCTGGGATTACAGGCATGTGCCACCACGCCTCACTATAATGACTTTATTTAGGAGGATATATGTAGCTTCTAGACCTCCAACCAAGCCTTCTTTTTACTTTAGTATTTGAAGAAAAGAACTCCAAGTGTAATTTGTTACCGTTTGCTATATTTGGTTTCTATTAGGGGTTCTTTGTCTTCCCCCTGCCATGCTATACTGAGGAATTGAACTAGGTAGTCACTTTTTTGTTTTTTGAATTAGGGTCTCACTGAGTTGCAGAGTGCAGAGTTGCCTAGTCTGAGATTGAGCTTTTTTTTTCAAAATGCCAGCATCATTTTTCATAAAGATTAACATTTTGATTCTTATATTTCTGTAGAAATACAAAAGACTCAGAGTAGTCTAAACAACTCTGATAAAGGAACAAAATCAGAGCTCCAACCCTTCCCAGTCCCACGACTTATCACAAAGTTACACCAATCATGACAAAATGGCATTGATACCAAGACAGACAAACCACCAAGGGACCAATACGAAGTCCTGAAGTAGATACCCACGTATTAGACAACTGATTTCTGGCAAAGATGCAAAAGCAATTAAGTGGAGAAAGGATTGTACTCAATAAATACACTGGACAGCTGGATATTCACATGCAAAAAACCCAAACTTTATAGCAAATCAAAAATGTCTTAAGACATCCAGAAGTCAATTCAAAACGGCTCACAGTGGGTTAAGTTACAGTAAAGGCAGGTGTGGGCTGGGTCGTTGCTTTGGCTGAGATAATTTTCTCTGGTACAAAAAGACTGGGACAAGATGTAGAAGGGAAGGCAGAACCTACAAAGGTGATCAGTGAAGGGGAGGAGGCTTTGAATTTTCGTCTGAATAGGCCATTTGGGTGACAAAGGAGGCCATTATGCTTTTTTTTTAAACTGTCTTAACTAATTTTTTATGTACATATACATACACATATACATGTTTTTTTCTAGCTTGTCACACTAAGGAAACAATATGATGTTTACATATGTGGGTCTTATTTATTTCACTAATAAGTATGTCCTCAAGGCACATCCATTTACTTGTAAAAATGTGCAGTTTATCGTTCTTTATGGCTGAGTAGTGCTCCACTGTATAGAAATACACACCCTTCTTGTCCAGTCCTCAGTCGACGGGCACTTAGGTTGTTTCCAAGATCTGGCTGTTACAAACTGCTGCTATAAACATGGATGCACATATATCACTGATATGATGTTTTTAATTTTTCTGGGAAGCTGCCCAGAAGGGGAATAGCTGGGTTGAATGGGACCTCCAGTCCTAGTTTTGTGAGGAATCTCCTCACTGATTGCACAGTGGTTGCACAGGCTGCATTCCCACCAACAGTGGAGAAGGGTTCCTTTTTCCCACTGCTCCTCCAGCATTTGTTATTGTGTGATATCTTAATACTAGCCATTCTTTCTGTGGCGAAGTGGAATCTTAGTGTTTTAATTTGCATCTCTTAAATGACCAGTGGTGTTGAACATTTTTTAATGTATGTATTTGCTGATTGTATTTTTTTTTCTGAGAAGTGTGTGTTCATCTCAGATGCCCATTTTTGGATTGGGTCTTTAAACCTGGGAGGACTGGCTTTTTTGAGTTCTTTATATGTTCTGAAGTTCTTTTGGTTGTTTGTATTTTTTTTTTTTTTTTGGGACAAAGTCTCTTTATGTCGCACAGGCTGCCTTGAACTTCTGGCCATCCTCCTGCCTCAGCCTCTTATGTGTTGGAATTACAGGCATGCACTACCATGACTGGCCTGGGTTTGAATATGTAACTCTCCTGCCTCAGTCTCCCTGAAGTGCTGAGATTACAGGTGTGTGCCACCACAACAGGCTTACTTGAGATAGTTAAATTATCCATTATCAGTGAAATTTCCACACAGAAAGATGGAACATGAACTACCCACCAGATATCTGTTGTTTAGCCTTAGTTAAAGAATAGTGCATCTCATATTCCTCACTATGTAATGAAGCAAATTCCATGTGGCTGTTCATTTCATTGGTTATTCTGCTGTTAGTTTCTTTAGTGGTGGTGGTATGGGGTTTTGAATCCAGGGTTTCTCACTGAGCCCTCTTTAAATTTTTTTTTTTTTTAAGAGTAGAAAAATTTTGGGGGATAGAAATGGAGAATAGGAATAGCTCCTCAGAGACAGGAGGCAGCCGAAATGGTTGTCAGTAAGCCTACCTGAAAGTTTTATAGAGCAAAATTTTGTGAGGCAGGTATAGTGTGGGTCCAAATAATGGTTAACCAGTAAGATTGCAAGTGTAGTCGCTTAGGTAATATTGATCCAGTGGTAGCGAGGCATCATTAACCTTGGTCGATAATCTATAGTGGTGTCTTTAGTCTTAGTGGTTTTAGTCTCAGTGTTTTAGTCTTAGTCTCAGTGGTCTTAGTCTTGGCAGAGGATGGCCCATGCCCAGTGAGATAGTGGGAATCTCAAAGGACGATACCAATGATCTCAAGTCTCCAGCTTTGGTGTATCCTTTAGGGTGTCTCCAGTCACGGTCTTGCTGTGTTCCCATCTTGTGCACTGACTTCTTTGAGGACCCAGCCCTGTCTGCCTGCCTGCTATATTTCTCCCTAACTTAGCTGTCTATAATTTTCTCCCCTCTGGAGAGGTGAATCCCTAACTGCAGTTAGGGGAGAACGGGTGTAGGTTCCATCTAGTTGCTTTGAGCCGGGAAGGCTGCAGGGAGACCGCGGTCAGACCTTCCCCAGAGAGCTAATCTCACGGGCCCTGGCTAGAAGTCACATTGCAGTGGAGCAGTTATGAACTCCCTTTACAAGATCCATCTAGTGGATCCCAGTAAAAGGCGCCTGGCACATTTGTCATTGGTTGGATCTGCATGATCACTTGGAGTTTGGCAGCTTCTAGGCAGGAATAAGTCAATTTTCCAGGAAATTAAAGCGTGTGTGATCAGAGCACGAGCCCTGAGCGGGTCCAGAAACTGCTCTTCAGGGGCCGGGACGGCACTTGTGAATGCTCGCTCTAGGCCCCTGCTGAAGAAGGTGATCTGTAAATCCGCTGCTTCTTGTCAGTAGTCCCTGAGTTTCACCTGTAAGTAGGTGGAGAGTTTGGTGATTCTGAAGGACAATTTTGGCTAATTTAGGATTTAAAGACTTGTTGAACTTTTATAGATCTCCGTGTTTTTTCTTTAATGAATAGTAGCCCTTATCAGCTATTGATGCAGTAGGACACTGCTGGAAGGGCCAAGCAGCTGGAGCCCCTTTCTCTGTCTAACGTCTCTTACTGTGGCACTGTTTCGTAAGTCTTTTGGTTATTCTTTTCTGCTGAGTGTTTAAGAGCACGTTAGAGCGAGACCTGTGTGAATCGGAATCAGCCTCCCGCTGTCTGTCGGGGCCAGTGAAGTCCCGCAGGCATTATCTTTAGAGCCATGTGCAGAGCTTCTCCAGCTCCCCTGTCAGTGTCAGCTGCCAGGGTGGGCTGTGGTTCTGCCTTTGTTGCTTTCTGTGAGATTGTGGGAAACTTTTCCCTCTTTAGTGACCCTTCTTTTGGCACACTGCACATTTGTTGATTCCTGTCCTCTGGGGTCTGAGTCTCCTTGATCACAAGTTTGGGTGACTCACCAAAGTTGTATGATACTGTAGAAAAAGTTCCCTCATGTCTTGGGTCCTCATTGAACTTGGAGGGCTAGGGTCACAATATTGGTGGTCTTAGCTTGATTACCTTTCTAGTTTTAGGCTCCCAACTTAAGTTGTTAAACACACAGAAAAGAAGTTATATCACTATTGTAGAGGGAGCAGTGAACTTAACTATTATAATCTCATTTGAATATCAGCACTTTGAAAAAGTATAACCAGTGCTGTTACTCCTTTCCAACAGCAGTGGTTTTAGTAGCTGAATATGTGCAGAATGTTAAAAGACAACAGTTGTATAGTTTTGCAAGAAAACTTGATAGCAAGAGCCACACAGAGTATGACAGTGATGACACTCTTAAATGTCCATCCTAGGTTAGAATAGCTTTTTTAGTCCGACTTTCCTGTCTGATCACAAGAAATTAAATACAGACTCATCTAATTTGTTATCCTTCAGTAGGATGCCAGCCAAGGAGAATGCACCTATCTATAAATGTACCTTGGAAGTTTTTAATGATATTGTTTGGATTGCTCGGTGCCTGAGGATCTCCAGTGTAGTGACACATGTAATTTACATATCACGTGAGTTTAAAAAAAATACCATTTGACTGGTGACTTTGCTGGCTTGACATGTATCTTTTATTACAAGTACCTGGAGCATAAGAGAAAGGCAGATATGAGTCTAAAAGATTATTACCATAAACAATGCTAGTTTTACCTTTTAGAAAACCTGTATACCTGGAAGGCACGAATACATTTAGTACACTGTAAAATTAGCAGTAATGAGTGTCATAGCTATATGAAATCTTTGTCTCTTAGTTTTGTACCAAGAGTATGTTTTGTTTTGTTTTGGTTTTTTTTGGTACCAGGAATCAAACTCATGACCTTGTGCTTGCCAGGCAGGCACTGTGCCACTGAGCTACATCCCTAGTCCTGAGAGCGTCTGTTAATAAAACCTTGTTTTACCCACTGGAAACTTTTTGATGCTAGCCAGTGTAAATGAATCATAATATGTTTAGCAGTCTTTATTGGGAGTGTGTACTCTATAAGGCTATGGGGATTATTAGGGTCCCTCCCCTTAGTTGAACAAAGACTGGAATAAATGTTTGCAGGCAGCTGCTCCTTTATTCACCAAATCCTGTCTCAGTCGTTTTCCCTAGGCCCAAGGGGTCTCCATTTAATTATCCTGACAACTTTTAGATGACCTGTGAGAACGACGTAACAACATATTCTTGACCAGTGAAAGATTTCTGAGTTGTTGTACACAGACAACAATATGCATTGCACTCGTGAAACCAGTCTTGATGTCATTTTGAATAGCTGGGAACCTGGGTGGAAATGTGTCCTTACTTTTAAGGATAGTTATTTATAAGCTGACTTAAGTTGTAGACATAAATTTTTTTTTTTTTCTGGTACTGGGGATTGAACTCACGACCATGCGCTTGCAAGGCATGTGCTTATGCTGCTGAGCTAAATCCCCATCCCCGACATAAATATTTTTAAAATGCAGAGAGGCAGTAAGAACAAAAAAAGTTGAGCTCAAACAAAAAAGTTTAGGGTGTTGGAACCAGTCAGTCACAGATTGAATAGACAGACAGGCAGGCACACTAAGACAATTTTTCCCAGACCAGAGTGCAGTCAGATGTATTTGGCCAAGTTGAGTAATAATAAGTCTTTCACGGTTTTTAATCTTGTAGCTATAAGTAGACTAGACAGAACTTTTTGTAGGTCAATTAACAGAAGTTGCTTGTAGTAAGAATCAGAAGGAATAGAAATCTTTTACACCTGTGAAAGCCAAGACTGTTTTTAGGATGGGCCCAAGGCCAAGGGTTTAATCTGACTGAATACCCAGCTGTGCAGGCTTCGCATTGTTACATCCATAGCCACAGTTGTTTGATAGTCACAGCTGATAGCCACATGTGACTGTTCCCTCTGCCGGGGACAGACTGTTAGAGATAATGTTAACTATTTCTGGGGGCGTGCAGGCCAGGTTTGGGTGCAGAAACAGTAGGTCGCACTCTGGAGCTAAGTGTGAATTCCCAACAGTGGGGAGGAGACCTGCCAAGGCTCCAGCCTGCCCTGCTGCAGATGTCTACCAGTGAAAGGGTTTTACCACTTTGAGAAGAAGCGAGGGAAGAAGGTGTCTGTCCCTCTTACTCTGTGCCCATCATGAGGTGTCCCTTAGACCTCACGCTGTCCAGTGCCAGTGGTGGCAGATTGGAGGCGCAAGGAAGTGGCGGAACTGGGTCAGCTGATCTGCTGTGCACCTGGGCCTCTTCCCTGCCATCCCGTGGCCCTCGGACCCTGCTTAGCTATAGGACTTCCTTAGTCGGAGCCTCAGCCGCGGTCTCCGAGCACAGTGGCCAGGCAGGCGAGATTTTCTGGAGAGAAATCCTGACGGGAGAGGCTGTCCTTTGGGGACAGGGCCTTGCTATTCTTTAATACCTGTTTCCACTTAAAACTGTATTAAACTCACAAGGTTCTCTAGGAATGTTGTGTTCTATCAGTGAACTTAACTGTGCTATAAAAATCAGTCAATTTGCTCTGTGCCATAAAAACCAGTCAGTATCATTCTTGAAGGGAGAAAGTAAGAGGAGTTAATCTCCAGTTCTGCCTGCAAACTAACAGGCAGATGAACTTGGACTAAAACTTGTACATTCTTTGAGAGCTTCAGGATTAAATCTAGGGCAGTTTTTAAGAATAAGGCCCAGAGATAAGTGAAGGTAAGCTTATCTGACCTTACTAATGCAGGGTTAGATATTGAGGGGTTCCTACTTTCAGTTCTTCTGAGGAAGCCGAGGTACTAAGAGGATTTTTGCTCCCAAATGCAGGTTGAGCAAACAGCATGGCCAAAACTTCAAATAAATTGTGGTTTCATAAATAATTGTATTAGAAGCACCTGGGACTGGTCTAAGGGAGGGGAAACTCACCATTCTGGAAGCTTGGCTCTGAAATCCAGCAGCCATAGAGGAGAGACTCACCTTAGACCAAATACTGTTGTAAAAACTGTTACTTCCTGGGAGAGCAGGGCAGTGGAAAAACATCAGAAGAGTGACTCTAAGTATGGCACAAGAACTAAGACCTGTTTTAAATTTTGAAATGGGGTCTAGACACATTTGCTAAGCTGGTCTTGAACTTGTGATCTTTTTGCATTAGCCTGCCAGGTAGCTGGGATTACAGAAATGCGCCACTATACCTGATTTATGGTGGAATATTCTCTTTTCTTCTCTTTCCTTCTTTCTTTTCTTCTCTTTTTTTAAAATTTTGAGACAAGGTGTCACCATATAGCCTAGGCTGGCTTCAAACTTGGGATCCTTCTGCCTGAGACTCGTGAATGCTGGAGGTACAGGAATGGGCTACCATGTGCACCTCATGTTGGAATTAGTACTTTTTTTTTTTTTTTTTTTGGTACCAGGGATTGAACTCATATGATTTGGTGCTTGCCAGGCAGGTGCTTTTGCCACTGAGGTAAATCCCCAGCCCCTCATGTTGGAATATTTTAAAGGAAATTACAGACATTGCTTCTGTTTCTTAATTCATTAGACTGCAGTTCTAGAAAGTGGTTTTTTTTTTTTTTTTTTGCTGGTAATATAGCGTGATGGTTGGGCATAACCAGGGCTCTGAGTTCTTGGGTTGGGAGAGAAAAGACCTTTTTTAAGCCACTGATTGCCAGTATTTCAGAGTTCATATTCAGATTGTCTTTTTGTTCTCTGTCTTTACATTTAGACATGGGGTCTTGCTGAGTTGCCCTGGCTGGGCTTGAATTTGTGATTGATCTTCTGGCCCATTGTCCCAGCGTTCTGGGAGTGGAGGCATTTGCTGCTGTGCCTGATTTATATTAACTCTTCATATGTTTATCTCTCTGTGGCTGTACTAGGAACTGAACCCCCAGGGTCTCACAGATAACAGTCAAGTGCTCTATTACTGAACTACATCCTTGTCTCTCTTAAAATTCCTTGTTTTGAGACAGGGTCTTGCCAAGTTGCTCAGGCCGGCCTTGAGTTTGTGACCCTCAGGAGGAGCCTGAGTTGCAGGGATGTACCACCACCTCAGGTTCTTAGTTTTTTTCTTTTCTTGCCTCTGATTTATTAAAGAGATGTTTGTCACATTTTGGATTTGTTTGATGGTTTTTTCGTTAACTTATTCTTGACTCTGAGTGGTTCTGATCCTTTGGTTAGAATCCTCTGGGGAACTTCCTGTGCTCTAGGTGCCAGGGGGGCAGAGGAGGGGTTAGGTAGAAGTAGCTTATTAAAGCTTTTCAGGTTCTTCTAATAAATAGAATTATTTATAAAACTACAATTTAGGTTTTTTTTTTTTTTTTTGCCTTTTTTGAGACAGCGTCTCACTCTGCAGTTCAGGCTGGCCGTGAGCTCACTTTGTAGTCCAGGCTGGTCTAGAACTCACAATGATCCTTCTGCCTCAGCCTCCCGAGTGCTGGGATTACAGGCGTGAGCTACCACGCCCAGCTACAGTTTAGGTTTTGACCATGCTGTTTGTTTCTCCAACCTGTATTTGGGATCAAAAATCCTCGTGGTACTTCTGCCTTCTCAGAAGAATTGAAAGTAGGAACCTCTCAAAAGCTAACCCTTTGCTAGCAGTTGGACCTATTAATTATTGGGTCCTGACCTAGATCCCCAATCTGACAAATGAGTGTACGGCGGAGGTTAAATAAAGAGACAATTGTAATGATTTTTTTAGGGCTCCAGGAGGATCAAAACCTTTTAATTAAGCTCATGATTCTGAGGGCTAAGACAAAGACTTCTCTGGATCAGTTCACTTTTAATAGGTCCAAAGACAAAAGGTGGAGAAACTGAGGAAAGCGTGGGCAATGAGCTGGACCTTGGGAGTCACTTCAAGGACGTCTCCAAGTAAAGAATCATGTCAATTCAGGAGCACTGTCTTATCATGAAGACATGGTAGAAGTGAGACTGTAGGAATAATTCCTGCAGCTGCAGTCTCTGTCTACTTAGTTGGGGTTGGAGCCAAGTGTCTGCAGCTGTGGCCTTATCTTGCCCTTTGAGGTGTCTCTGGCCTCACAGGCCACTACAGGCCTCAGCCAGGACCAGTGATTCATAGAGGTTCACTTTACTATGAACCAGCTCCTGTCACCAGGCAAGGGGCCGAGGCCTAGGACAGACTCACAGCTAAACATAGAAAGCCAATTAGTAAAATTTAGATCCTGCTCAGAGCCCCTTCGTAGTGGTCTCCAACAGTTAATGGAACGTTAATGATATATAACAAATGAAAGAGCCATTGAACTATTCTGTTAGGCATAAAGATGTGTAGGGGCTAGGTTTGTGAAGGGGTGCTTACTAGAAAAAAGGGGCTGGGGATTCAGGCTCTCTTTTCTCCTGTATATTTTTTTATTAGTGCATATTAAGAGATTTAGGGCTTGAGTGACAGGATTTGTTTTTATAGGCCATTCTCTTGCCAAAAAAGAAGCTTAAAAAAAAAAAAAAAGCAGATCATCCTTACATTGTAGTGTATCATGGAGGGTTTGTTGTCATTAAGACTTTTTTTAAGTGCTTGGGGTAGGACTTGTATGTGAGAAATAGACTTAGAAAAAGTACTTGGGTTGAATGTGGTGGTGCACACCTGTAATCCCAGCACTTAGGAGGCGGAGGCAGGAGGGATCACTTGAGAGTTTGAAGCCAGCCAGGGCTACATAGTGAGTAGCCTGAATACATAGTGAGACTCTGTTTCAAACAATGAAACAAGATAAGTTTCTTATAGTATTGAAATCAGCATCTAGTTATTAGCATTATTTCTCTTAAACCTTCAATTAGGAATTTTATTTACAAATCTAGTAATTAAACAGCTATACATTTTGAATTTTAATTTGTTAACTAAGAATTTAATCCTAAAATATGTAATTCCATGTACACAGTCATGTCACAAAGATACTAAATCAAATTGGAGTAAATATGTTCTTTCTGAGGATTTAATTCCTATAAATGGTTCAAATTTATTTTGTAAGCTCTACTATATTAAAAAAAATTCAGGTATTATAGTTTTGTCACTACATTAGGATAGACATGATTTGTATGTGTATATTGCTGCCTTTTTTCTTCATTTTTGCTTATCAGTCTTTTTGAATTATTGATTACCTCCATAGCCAAAGATGGAACAGTATCCCCATCTGAAAGCTAGGATTTCGGGATCAGGCGTGATAGAGGACTGTGGGCCAAGAGTTGGATAGGCCAAGATAGGGTTGGATAGCATCTACTTGAGTCTTGGATTGAATCTTTTTTGTAATAAAGCCTCTTACCTATTTATTATTTTATCTTGTTATTTTTTGAGACGGGTCTTTCTTTGAGCCATGGAATTGAGGCAGGCCTTGAACTCATGGCAGTCCTCCTGCTCCTGCCTCCTGAGGGCTGGGGTTACATAATACATCACCATTCTGTCCCTCCCAATACTGTACCTCATCCTGTTACTGTTTCAGTTTCATCTCGGGATTCTAAAGACCTTCTGTCCTGAGTGTGATTGCTTTCCTTTGTGGAGTCTGCATTTTCTTTGTAGTTGATGGGAGAGACCTGTCACTGTGTAAGCATTTCATGGATAATCCACAGAACACTAATCATGGCAGTGTGATGAGAAATGAAAGTGGAGAAATAATCTTCCTGCCTTAGTGTCCAAGCAGCAGATTACTTAGTTTCGACACCAGCTTTTTGATTTGTTTTACAGATAATGAAAATCGTGTCAAAAGTCACTGTAAACATAGAGAAAGGGGCCTTTACGACTCATGTGCAGTGAAGCAGTAGTAGCAATGCTGATGTAACAGTAAACGATAATTGTTTGGTTTTTCTGTCACTCACTTTCTGTCTGTAGCAGCGTCTTGTGAATGCCAGTGGCTGGGTGAAGGGTGGGATGTCCACCTGTTTGTGGACTCCTGCCATGCAGGAGGAGTATGTGGTAGCAGGCTGTGTGGTTGCTGTTTTACTTTCTGGAGTCCCTTGGTCTTGCTGTGCTCTGTGAAGAGTGCAGTGGTTACTTTAGTTCCATAGCTTCACCTGATAAAACAGAACAGTTACTTGTACCTAAGGGCTAAAAGTCCTTAAGCTTCTGTTTTGTTTCAGATCATCTGTGTCCTTATGGATTTTTGGTTTCTGAGCAAGAGTTGTTAAAATTTCCAACTGTGGATTGTGGCTTTGTGTCTTTTTTTATTTTGAATTTTGTTATTAGGCACTTGACAAATCTAGTTGACCCTTGTTTTT